>JADRCD010228782.1:0-10000 GCA_019843815.1 Montemys delectorum
CTCCTCCTCCTCCTCCTCCTCCTCCTCCTCCTCCTCCTCCTTCTTCTTCTTCTTCTTCTTCTTCTTCTTCTTCTTCTTCTTCTACAGAATTTTTCTGTGTAGCCCTTGTTATCCTGAAACTCGCTAGGTTGACCAGGTTGACCTCAAACTCAGAAATCCACCTGCATCTAGGTTGAAAGATGTGAACCACCACACTCAGTTTAGGGTAATTACTCTTATTACCACCAGTTTCAGTTACAGAAATAAATTCAGGAAAACCAATAACTTGTCAAACATCCCAGGGCTACTGTGGTGATTTGAATATGCTTAGCCCAAGGAGTATAACTATTAGGATGTATGGCCTTGTTGGAGAAAGTGTGTCACTGTGAGTGTGGGCTTTAAGACCTTCATCCTAGCTGCCTGGAAACTAATCTTTTTCCGCTTTGCCTTCAGAACAAGATGTAGAACTCTCAACCCCTATACCATGCCTGTCTGGATACTGCCATGCTCACACCTTGATGATAATGGACTAAATGAACCTCTAAACCTGTAAGCCAATCCCAATTAAATGTCTTTATATATGTTGCCTTGGTCATGGTATCTGTTCATAGCAGTAAAACCCTAAGCCAGCTACCAACAGATAAAAGCCCATACTTGAAAACAAACCTATTTAATAAGCAATTTTAAATTCATTCATCATCAATATTCAAATGATATAGAATATCTACTACTCTGAAAAATTGAGAATGGTCTGGATAGAAAGGTTGGCCTGAGATAGTTGAGTCTACTGACAAGGAGTCTAATGTAAATATCTACACTGAAAATTACTATAATAACTTAAAAGTATAAACAGTGACAAATGCTATAGTTGTTTGTTCTTTCTCAGCATTGTGCCAACACCAACCTCCATCACAACACAAACCTCCCATCCACTCCTATCTCTATAACTAACCCCACCACCACATTTTACTGGGAAAGATCAGCCTCCCATTGTTCTCCCTTGCTCAAGTACTTCAGCACGACCCAAGTCAGTATCTGTAGCACTCTGTGCTACCTTGCTTCTTTCTTGCTGGGAGACTGAAAATCCAACCTCTAATTCTAATTTGACCTATATGTATTTCTCCTATCCTGTCTTACATGATACTTTCTTAACTCTCTTCAGCCTTACAAAAATTCTCTCTTCTTTCTAAAGAAAAATGTATGGATTCTACTACGGTCTGGACAAGTTTCCTGCAAAATTAAGCTGTCCCAGTGCAATAGTAGTAAGAGAAGGTCTTGAAGAGACAGATTGGTAATGAGAGCTCCTCCTTTGTGGGTGGGATTAGATGCCCTTTAAGAGCTAAATGAAAGTAGTTTGTTGTTTTGTTCCTACATAAAATTAAGTTAAACTACAGTGCTTCTCCCATTCGGAGCAGTCAGGGTACTCTCTTAGAACAAATACCAGAATGTCATGAGGTACTGAGCCTCCCCATGGTATAGTCTTGGACTTCTTTTTCAGTCTTCAGAACTGTGAGAAATAAATTTCTGTCCTATATCAATTGCCTAGTCTATGGCATTATGTTACAGTAACGACATGGATTAAAGACAAATGTCTGCCTTGTGTTCTTTGTACTTGATATCCCATGGACTTCTGCATGGTTCGTTCTTTTATACTATGATCTTAGCTCAAATTCCAGGTTTCCTCTTGCTGTCAAAAACAAAGCAATTCTTACACTTGACCTCACAGAAATCTATTCACAATTATGTACTAGGGTCTTACACAACCTTTTTTGATTGTTTAATTATTGTATTACCTGCATATTGCCTGAACATAAAAACAGTAAATGTATCAGTTTGTACTTATGATTGTATTTTCAGAGCTTAGAGCAACACTGGTAATTATTTAGATTCTAAAACACCCCCCCCACACACACACACAATGGCTTAAATGCTTGAAGATTTGGTTTCCAGATCATGGCACTATTTTGGAAGGTCATGGAATGCCACAGAGAGTCAATAGAAGTAGGGACAGAGGCTTTATAGCCCAACCTCACTTCCTATCCTCTGTGACTTCTGTTCCACCACTGTGAGATGGTGTGAGTACTCCCGTCTGCATACTCTGCCCACCATGGAGCCACATGCAACCATGGCGATTTGTATCCCATCAAACCAGGACTCAGAATAATCCCTTCTTCCTTTAAGTTACTTCTTGCCAGGTATTTGGCTACAGCAATGAGAAAAGTAACAAATACAGCTGGGCCACCCATAGATCCTTAACGACTATGAAATGAACATACTGACTATATGACAGAGTAGGTAGTCCCCCAGTGAGCTCCAATCCAAAACTTGACCTGTAGATGCTAGAGCTCAACACATGGGGTCAGCAATGGTCAATACATCATCTTAGATAAATGCCACTCCCAATGTGTATGGCAACATGTTAATGATTTGATTTTTTCTTTTTTAATTTTTAAGTATGAAAATCTAAATTATACTAATTTACTAATTATACTAATAATACTAAAAGATAACAAGTGGGCAATGTCTGAGAAATCTGATGGAATATCCAAATATACAATTTGCCATACTTTAACCGATCCATACTCACTCTCTAATTTCACCTCTTCCTGCTTTCATAGGGTCAAACGGACTTGATCTGGTCTCTGAGCTGAGCTAAACATTGCTTAGCAACACCTGCCCTTACTGCCTGCATCCTCTCAGAACTTATCTGCTATGATTATTTGTTTGTGAAATAACCCCAATCTAAACTCCAAACTAGTTGAATATTCACGTGCTCCTTAGTCTCACGAATCATTTTCTCCTTTGGAGCTACTCTAAGCACAGTACTTCACAGCACCTCTCGCTGGATTGCTGAACCTGCCAGCTCTTCCTTCTGGCTGCCAAGAATTAGCAGCATCAATAAATAGTCAGAAAAGTCAGCTGTAAATAACTTGAGTTTCCACCCATTATAATCAATAAATAAATTATAGTGGTACTGGGCAGTGGCCCAGCTTATTAGGGGGTCTTTCTGTGGCTTTTATAGAACCTCAGTTTTTCATGCTTCTCAGTGGTAGTGGGCAAACTGTACCAGGAAAGAAACTCACACTGGAAAGCTAATGGACCCAGAGATATATGACAGTCTGAATTATGCAGCATTTCTTTTTTTAAAAAAATTCTTCTTTGTGAAGGCTGTTTCCTAGTTGCAAAGAACTAGACAGGAAACAAAAGAATTTTCCTTTTTTCCCCCACTTTTTACTCTTTTTTTTTAAAACAAACAAACAAACTATTCTATGTCTGTCTGCTTGTAGATGGCTACCATTGACAACAGAGAGAAGAGAGAACCCAGACAATGAAGCTAGTCCCTACCCATGCACTGCCAGACATTGGAAAAAAGAACAAAACTAAAGGAACACCATTGAAAACAACATAATGGCCTTGTCTTCTACCTTTCTTGAGGCACAAAGCCCAACTGGCTAGCATGGTTATCCCTACTCCCCACCCCCACCTCACTCTCTCTACTTCAAGAGCATTCCAGCTTCAGGCTTCCTGCCCACTTCCTCACAAGAGCAAGGCACAAAGCCCCCAGATTTTACCAGCAAGCACCATAGCTCAGGTCACAGAGTGAGTGAGTGAAAACCTTTTCTCTTATTTATATATAATGAAATGTAGGAATGGTGCTTTATGAAGAAGGCTTAAGGGTACTTAGACCTCTTTAGGAAGGTCCTGGTACCATCCACTGTTAGAGTCTCCTTTGAGTTGCTATGGCTCAGGCTTGGTAGAAGAAGCCCTTCCACTATTCCATATCCTTTGGCAGAGCCCACTTTGGGCAGAGATGTGGTAAGGTTTGACAAAGGCTAGAGCTCTTAGCAGGACTTAGCCTTGGCAGAGGTAGGGTAGAGATGGAGACAAAACAATGCCATGTGTTCACACACCAGTCTGTATGAGTGAGTGATTGTGTATGTTTGTGTGTATACAAAGACAACTAAGTGTATTTTAGACACTTTTAAATGAATAAATGATTAAAACAATGATTATGATATTTTTGTAGCCTCTTGTTCTCAATCTCAGTGGGTGGACTTCTTAGACTACCAAGTCCCCAGGAGACTACGCTGCTTGATAAATCCAGTTAAAACATCTACCAGTTCTAACTTTGGTGTTTCATGGCCATGGACATTATTTCCTTACAGTGGAAATTTCCTGACCTCTAGAGAAAACAAACACGGACTTCAGATCAGTTCACCATTTAATAGGTATGAAGTCTTAGAAAATAAGTTGACCTTTCTGGCCCTGTTTCCTTATCCTCAGACATGGGTTGTCTATCCACATACTGAGGGTCAGATGCATATTCCATGCAACTGTCTGTGTGAAAGTGCTTTGCAGGTTGGGAATGCTGTCTGATACCAAGCATCATTTCACTTCCTTTGCTCTTTAACCCTGAAGAGGAGGCAGCTGCATCTGATGAGTTCTGGGTTCCTAAACATCATGTTCAGGTGACAATAATTGGTTTGGGAGAGGGGTTTCTGATTCAGAACCCTGAAGAAACAGGAGTGCTTTCCCCAGATAACAGAAGGCTAGCAACTACCTTCCGAAACACTGTCATAGCTGAGCCAGTGCATGGCTCATGCTTGAGGCTACTGTAGGTTTAGTTGTGGGTTTACTTTGGTAGTTAAAACAAGCATAACATGAATTATTTGGTGTTCGTGTATGTTCTATATAAAACAAAAACAAAATACGGTCATAAAACAGTACTGGCTCACAAACCCAGAATGTTATAAAACCAGACAGCAGGCCCAACGAGAGCTGGAGTGAAGTGAATGAGCAACACTCCTTGAGATCCATTAAGATCCATCGCTATGGAACTTGGGAGGCCGACAATTTGAGAAAAAGAGAAGAATGGGCTGGGCCAGGAGTGGGAAGGAGAGTGGGAAGGAGTTGGACAGGACTACAGCATTCTGAGAAAAAGCAGTAACAGGAAAAAGGAGACTATAGAACAAGGCTTCTAGAGGGAAGGAGCAGATTTCTAAACAAGGCATTAGAGCTTGCAGCCTAGGAACCAAGTAGATGGCTCAGTCAGTGAAGTCCTTGCTGAACAGCATGAAGACCTGAGTTAAATCCTCAGCACCCATGTAACACCTCATGGATATGCCTAGAATCTCAGTGCTGGTGAAGAGAAAGGCACAAGTAACACTTGGAGCTCACTGGCCTGCCAGCCTAGGTGAATCCAGAGCTTGTGAGAGAGCCTGTCTGAAAAATCAAGGTGGGAAGCCCCCAATGAACAGCAGCAAAGTTGGGCTTTGACTTCTACAAACATATCACACATACTCATGTACACATACACTTGTACATACACATATGCTTGCACACACACACACATACACACACACACACAAAACAAACAAACAAACAAACAAAACCATCTCACAGTATCAGAATCCTGAACTGTTTGAAGTATTACTTTTGACTAATGTACTTTCCTAGATGGGAAAATTAGTAGCAGGCTAAGTTCATGCAGCACCATCTTTAGCAGGCCTGTTGGCAAAACTCAACACTTTATAAGAGTTCCAGACTGCGCTTGACCTCAGCCTGGGTCCAGACTCAGCAGTGTACTTCTGTGTGGTTCAGAATTTGAGGAGACTGCAGGTTCCCTGCTCATCAACAGCAGGACCTATGATGATCAAAGTTGTATGGTTGTCAAGGCTCCAGTGATTCCCAGAGGCCTGACTGTTCTCTAGTCTCTGAGTGAAGTCAACAAATAGAATGTCTAAGAGGACCATTAGGTATCATTCATACCAATACCATTCTAGGATAGAAAAAAAATCTAAAACAGAGGTGCTCAGGGAAAGAATGTGGATGCACTTAAATTGGAACCTAGCTGGGCATACATTCTTGTGAAGTGTACACAATGGGAAGGAATGTCAGTCAAGTTCTTTTTTAGAAATACTCAGAGCCATTACTTTCTTCCTGATATGTTTCACCTAGAAATTGTTTCTGGAGGTCTTATATATATAGTCATATATATATAGTCATATATATATATATATATATCAATCAGTTCAATAGAGACAAAGAAATGTGCTATCGACAGCCAGATTCATCAGAGAAGCTGAGAGGTTAAGTTGTGAAAATTACCTCACCCTAGCTCTAAGTTCTTATTTGAGAAGCAGATGGTCCCCAGTCCACTTCCAGGGCACCACTCTGGTCCTTTTGCACTCAAACTGAACTTGCACTTTCTTCTGAAACATAAATTAGTGGAGCCACAAGTCATCAATTTGAGGGCACTATCCACTTCATTTCATGGATGTAGAAGTCTTCACAGAGAGGAAGAGAAAAAGGAAATGAAGGAGGAAAAGACAGAAAGAAAAAGGGAAGGTGTTAGCTAACCTCATCTGCATAGGGAAAGAAGAAAGGGGACAGACCCAATCAACTAGACAAAAATGGCTCAGGACTAACACCACGATGTCTCATACATTTCTAGCCCTGGATAAGAAGTTTCTTCACCCAAAATAAAACTTGAACTTCTCACTTCCTCATCTTTTCACTTCTAGCTCAGATTGCACAAGTATCTTCCACACCTACTTGTGGGACATGTCTGGCCCACTCCCTTAGTCTTGAATGTCACAAGAAGTTCTGAAATTTGCTCAGTTGCAAATATATTTTACCAGTTTCTTTGGAGCTCCCACATACTCTTGGATTCTAAGTTACTTTAGCCTTTCTAGGGTCCAAGCTGCTGCTGTGAGATAATGATATAAAACCCCAAGCTCTGGTTGTGAGTAACTCAAGCCAGCAGTCATTCCATGAGCCATTAGTCTCCCCAGTGAAGACTGACCATTCCTGGTCTTAGAGTCAGACTCCCTTTTCTTTATTATTATATGAGAAGACATTATTTGAGTAAAATTTAAGTTTGTCTGCATAGATCATCTCTGCATTTGCAACTTTTTGGCTTCCAAGTTTCTTATCCTCAGACAGGGTGCTGTCAGCCCTGAGCAAAACCTGCCAAGAGAGAGCACTGCTTCTCATGACTTGGTACCAGAGACTTTCTCTGTCTATCTGGTTCTCTCTTTTACACCTCTACAAAACAGTTCTAAACTTGTTTAAATCTAACTTCCCCCTGGGTTCCCTTCCATGACATCTGTTTTTTAAGGGCTCAAGGAGCACTGGTCAGAGATTACAAAAGGACTGCAGGCTTTGAAAAAAATGTATAAGACACAGTGCCCACACTGAGAACTTCCCATCCAGAAGGACTAAGTGGAGCACAGAAACGGTCATGATGTCAAACATGCAAACCATGTTTGCAAAATAGGTATAAAATTGGGTATGAAGGACAGGGACGAACACGGTGACTTGGGTTGAGGGAGGTGACATTTGCAGCAGATTTAATAAGGTGTTGAGGGTTATAGCAGATAGAGTGTGGGTAGGCATCCATCTACATCTTTACAATGTACAAAATCAGGAACAGTGAAGTAACAGGTTGAAATACATGTGGATTTTTACATTGGGTGCAGCAATCAGTTAAAGTAACTTAATAATGAAAGCATTCATTGCATCTTTATGAATTGATCCAAGTTGGTTATCTCAATGGGACAGCAATAACAGGGTTCTGTGTTGGCTTCTCTGCAGTTTTTCTCACCTGCTTTCTCCTACTTATGGAAGAATAACTTCAGAAACTCCAATAACCATATCTCCATACGATAAAAGTGCATAATGTGCCATGCCTCTTAAATTATTTGTCCAAGTGGGAAATCATCTGTGAAAATTCCAGAAAACATTTTTTCCTTGTTTAGGACAGTATGGCTGGTTAGTGACAATAGGGCATGATGTGAAAAGATTAACTTAAACACTATTTGAACTGAAAAAATAAAGGGTTATGTGCCCATTTATTTAATTTTCAGATATTTCTATGCTTTTGGATAGATAATGGAAATCCTAAAGTATGTGCTAAACGACAATCAAGTTCCAGAATTATTTTACAGTAGCTCCTACACTTGGGAATGTTAGTGTTAGGGATTACTTGTTCCCTGGTTTTGTCTCTAGCGTGATGCCTGCCCTGTATTAGATGCTCAGCCTACTGTTTATCAACTGAACAGATGTTTGGTGAGTTCATGAGTGGATGAGGATGAGAGAGAACTGAGTGGAAGGGGAATAAATGGGGAATGATTGAATAAACACGAAAGCTGTGTGAATTAGGCATGAATCGAAAGAGGCTGAGTAAGTAATTAGGAATAAATGAATGAATGAAACTTAGTCACTAAGTTGTGTGTGTGGAGGGTGTAAGGCTGGCACTTGTGTTGGAGTTGAGGAGCATCTCAGGCAGTTCCTAGATAGTTTGTGCCTCTCTCTTCCTCCTCTGTCTTCTGTGATCTAATAATTGACCAAACTCCACAGCACATGGCACAGACAAACTCCTCCTGCAATGAACTCATGCAGCAAGTTTAGGCAAGCAATTCTCTGGCTCAACTTGATAAGGAAGAAGGGTAACTTGCTCAAGCAAGAGGAGATGGGGAAGGGAGAGGACTCAATCAGAGACACTACAGAAATATCCTTGGCTTCTTAGAAGAAACTTTGTGTTTTGTGTCTTTATCTTCCCTCTTGCTTTGATATTTCAGCTTTTAATTCCAAGCAAAAGCTTTCCATTAATTGACTACATATTTCATGAGCTTGAAAATATCTTTGATCAAAATGTTCCTTTTCTTGATAAGCCATCTCCAAGAATATATGATCCAAAGACTTGCCTTGAAAATTTTCTCAGAGTCACTTTATCATCTTAGCTGGATAGAACTATGGAGCTAGAGCCATAGCATTTCTAATAGCTTAACAGTAATATCAAATAATGCCCCTCATCCTTCAAGAGGGCATGTAGCATGTCCACAGCCTTGGACATGCCTGTAACAAGTGTGCCCACTTTGGCTTGCCTGTGGTGAACACTATGTTCACTCCCAGTTCCTTCTATGATTAATTCTTAGGAAAGGAAAAATTAAATAAATTCCAGGACAATTTTCCCTTTGCCTTCTGCATTGTCCACTTTAAGTATCTAGAGAACTGATGCAGAAATAAAATTCCAGGTTCTGTCCATCACATCTTTTTGGGGGGTAGTTGAGGATACAGGCTCAGCAGTGAGAGCCAACCTGAGGACAAGTCCTACATATCTGCAACTTAGGAATCTGTGTTCTTGAGTAAGTTACTTCCCAAGCCTCTTTCAACCTGGCAGTCTTCCTCTATAATATGGGGTGATCTTAGCACTTGCTCCATGGAGCTGTTGCAATAAATAAAAGCCATAAAGGAGTGGAGCTAAATGGAAGGTGCCTCTTACAGAGTCAGAATTCAATAAACATTATCTTTTATTATCATCACTATTCTCGTTGTTCAGCTTACTTCTTTGGAGATTACTCGAGTGAAACAAGAGCTTCTTGGAGAAAATGTGTGCTTTTGTGTCTCACAGAGCTAAATTCATTTCAGTCCACAAAAAATGTCCCTCCCAGGAAAAAGGACAAGACAAAGAAAGGCACCACCAGAGAGGGAGACTGATTTGTTTTGAAAAGAATCTCACAATTGGAAAAGAAAACCAAATCTGATCCATGAAATTGAAGTATAGATAATAAAAGTGTCAATACAAAGCAGTGGTCAGTTACTGGTTGGCTAAAAAAAATTCATCATAGTTCAAAGAAATATGGACTCAGTCACCTTGTCAGCGTGCATGTGCCATCCCTCCCTCTGTCACCTTGGCAGCAGATCTGCTTCATTTACTTATAACAAAAGAGGAAGAGAAAAGAAAGTTTTATTATCTCTTAGCTGTGTGCCTCAGGGCCAATAGAGCTGTCTATGGAAGACTGCACCAGTCCTAGCTACCAGATCCCAGAGGTAGCATGCATCACCAACAAATGGAAGCTGAATGTAGATTTCGCTCTTCCTCAAGCCTCTGGGATATGTTTGTTGTAGGAACAAGAAAAGAGGGCTCTTCCAGTTTCAAGGGAGGGCTTAAGACTCCCCAAAGATCCTTCCTTCACTTAAATTACAAGGATCCCTGAAGACCCAGCTATGAATTTCA
>JADRCD010228782.1:12500-24478 GCA_019843815.1 Montemys delectorum
ACAACAGTTAATTGGGGCTGGCTTACAAGTTTAGAGGTTCAGTCCATTATCATCAAGGCAGGAACATGGCAGCATCCAGGCATGCATGGTACAGGAGGAACTGAGAGTTCTACATTTTCATCTGAAAGCTCCTAGCAGACTACTGACTCCCAGGTAGTTAGGATGAGGGTCTTAAAGCCCACATCCACAGTGACATACCTACTCCAACAAGTCCAAATGTCCAAATAGTGACACTCCCTGGACCAAGCATATTCAAACCATGACACAACCCAAGAGTTCTATGTTCCTCAACAAATTTGTTTATTTGAGGCTAGACTCAGCAATACTCTTCAGACTCTGTTTTAAAAAGTTTAACAGAAGAGTTACCTCCTCCACAACCTGAGTCTTAGCTTCAGGTATACCGCTCTTCCTCTTGCCTCCTGGCATTTTTCCAAGGCTAGTAATGGACTGCCGCAACTGAGCTGGCTCAGGTGAACATGGAACACTGAGGCCCAGCCTGAACTCTGCTATCAAGCTAGACACCATTAGGGCTGTCTGAACCTCATCCCACCTACATTCTTCTTTCTCTATACAAATTTTCTACCTGGTCCCTTGACCACTAAGGTTACCTTTACCAGATTTACATAGATAGACTGTAAGTTTGTGCTGACCCTGGCCTTCAAACTCAGGAAACTCGGGATCTCTTGTTAGTTATCAAAAATAATTTTCATTTATTTTAGGTCAAGAAATGAAGCAAACTACAAATACAATTGTAAACACTAGAATGGTACACTAGAAAGTTGATAAAAAGTCAAATGACTAGAAAGACAGCTGAATGTACTTACCTAGCAGGTAAGAGAGCAACAGACTAAAAATTACCTGTGGGCTGGTAAATAGGCTTTTGTAGTTAGTTGTATGCAATGCTCACTCATCTAAGGCCCTGTCCTAGCAGTTTGCCTCCCAATAATTAAAGCCCCATACACAGCTTGTTTGGGTTAGGCATTGGAGGTTCACACAGCTTTTTCTATCTGGAGCTACATAGTTGGCAGATTGGGGAGCTCCTAGGGACTCTGGTTTCTGTTTGGCTTTCTTTTCTCCTGAGGTCTTGGGTTCCCTTCATTTTAATGCAATTAAAGAAAAGAAAAATCAGTAAGTTTTTAGCACTAGTGGGAAAAGGGCTCTATTGACAGACGCTTAATCATTGTGCTAAATGAGGTTAATTCTCACCCTTGATCTCTAATAGGCTTGGTTCTGGTATGAATTTTTCAACTGATGCCACACTCAGGTCACCTGGCTGCCTGTTTTAATCAGAAGGCTTCCTCAGCTCTAATTTTTATATTTCTAACTGTTCAACCAGCCTCTCCAGGGGCTGAAATCATTTCACTCTTTTTTTTTTTTTGAAGAATGTTCATTTTATTTTATTTTTTATTAGATATTTTCTTTATTTACATGTCACTCTTAATGCAGATTCCTCTCATGTGGAGTGTTGCACAGAGAATGTTGAAGGGAACTTGTAGCATGCCCTCACCCTCTTTTTGGTGGTGATTCTAGACATACAATGTTTACTCCCACCCCCTCTCAGTTCTGCTTCTTCACTGTAAGACTGAGTTTTTGGTTTTTTTTTTTTTTTTTTTTCCGAAAGAAACTAGAAAATTTCACTTTAAAATCATAATAATAAAAAAAGACTGAGTTTTGATGTGAAGATTTGGGTAAGCTTCCTTCGGTCACTACTTAGCTTACCAGGGGCTAGGGAGTCCGTGTAGGTCCCCTAACCTGAAGACATAGATGCAGGGATGGATGAGCTAAAACTAGAGCCCACAATTAGCCAGGCCATATTTTTTAGTGCTTACTCATGAATAGACAAAGAGAGTATCATATTAGAAATATTTACCACATAAACTTGGCCCAAGTTGACAAAGAAGAAGTATTCTATTTGAGTATACAGATAACCCTAAATCTCTTTTGTTCTCCTGCTCATTCTAGTTCAGAGTAGAGCAGGCTATGGACCGACTTGAGCATGGATGGCCAGTCAGGGATGCTTTTCTCCATATATAAAACTACCCCATTGTCATGACTCTGGCTCTTCCTTTGGACCAAAGGACATATTATTCTGCATAGTGAGTATCAGAACAGATGAGATGACCACCTGAGGACCCTAGGACCCTATAGGGTAGTGTGATACCTACTCTCTTTTCAAGTGTAGAGGATGGCTATAGGGTACTGCTTATGAATTCTGCCTTTCTTCCAAGGACTCCTGAACTGTCTTTCACCTGTGTGCTTACTCAGTCTCTACTGTTCTGCTGCTGATCTTCCATCACCATCACCTCTGTCAGAAAGGCATAGCTCCCCCTTCTCCTACCCTTGTTTGCTTTACATTTGTACATGAAACTCTTGCTTAGGTCAGGATGCTTTAACTACAGTGTTTATAGGCAGAGTTCACGCATAAGGACTATTTCTTAGGAGTACTGACATCCTTAGTGCCCCTTCACCCATGGCTTACCATAGGAAGAAAGAGTCTATGAAAGTTGGAGTGATAGATTAGTAGTTTGGTCTGAGTCCAGTGAACTCTTCCAAAGTGCCTTTATTAAGAACAGGATATGGTAGCATCCAAACATCTGGTCTTTTAAATTTGTGTTAGGTTTATTTCATTTTGTATGTATAAGTATTTTGTCTGTATGCATGTATGTACACCATGTACATGCCTGGTTACCCTCGGGGCAAGAAGAGGGCACTGGGCTCCTGGAACTGGAGTATGGTTGTTTGTGAGCTACCACATGAGTGCTAGAACTAAATCTGGGTCCTCTGGAAGAACATCAAATCCTTTTAACCATTGAGCCACTCTAGACCCAAAAGGATTTTTAAAGCCCTTCCTGGCTACTTTTTCTGGAAGCTACAAAGAAATGGCCCCACTAGAACAGTCTCTCTAGTTCTCTGGCTGCTTGTTTAATCATTGGGTTTTTTCTAAAATACTTGATAGTAATCTCTAAGGGTGGAGATCTATTTTATCTCAGTGCCCATTAGATTGAGATGATAAGAGTTGTTTTTCATTACAGTCAGTTTCACCAAAATCCTACAAGATTAGTGATTCTATTTCATTTTACATCCTAGAACTGGGAATATGTTAAGTTCTTCCTTTAAGATAGCACAGGTAGGAAGTAATGTATCTGGCATCCAAGCCCCACCCCCCATTCTCTGCCTCTGAAAGCTGAGCCTTTTGCCCTACACCTAGTGTGCTTGGATGACCCCCCTGTCCTCCCCCCACCCAGCCATCAATCTTTGTATACTCAGATCCTCTCACACTGCCTTATAGGAGGTAGGTTACAAGCTAAGTGATTGATGAATGAATAAAAATACAGTCCCTCACCTCAAAGAATTTATTTACAATCTAACAGCAAAGTCAATACATAAAGGGGCTAAAAAATAATAGCAATTCAAAAGATATATAACAATCCCCCACAACTATACAAAGTTGTCACTACGCTGTGTGAGATTAATTACCAAATGAATGATATAGATACTATGTCTATAGGGGCAAAATGACTGGCAAAGCATCCTGTAAAAACAAGGATACATATTTAGGACAATATTAATATTTATGAAATGCCTTCTTTGGGCAAAGCCTTACATGCAAAGACTATAGAACTCCACCCAAGCTCCCCAAGTACAATGAGTTTAGAGAGAAAAGACACAAAAAGGTAAATATAAATGAGATTTTAAGAGCCAGTTGTCGGTGGTGGCGCACGCCTTTAATCCCAGCACTTGGGAGGAAGAGACAGGCAGATTTCTGAGTTTGAGGCCAGCCTGGTCTACAGAGTGAGTTCCAGAACAGCCAGGACTACTCAGAGAAACCCAGTCTCGAAAAACAAAACAACAAAAAACAAAAAACAAAACAAAATAAACAAACAAACAAACAAAAAGAGCCGGTTTTGAGGTTCTAGAATGGTCTGTCTCATTGTAGAAAGTATCTTCTTCCACCAGTCATACTGCCTTGAGGATCATATGACATGGAATACTGCAAGAAGAAAGCTGCAATGGCTTAGTCAACCAGATCAGCTTATTCTATCCAGGACACTAACAAGTTAGGCATCAGGCCTCATAGCCCCCTTACATCTATATTATGAAGTTAGGAGTAGCTGGTTACACCACTATTTCAACACTCCAGAGGCAAGAAGATCTCTGTAAGCTTGAGGACAACTTGGACTATAAAGGGGGTTCAAGGCCAGCATTCAAAGCCCTGCCCCCAAACACAAAACAGAAACAAAAAATACAGATGCATGAGAGGAAATGTGAGTCAGAACGTCCCCCTTTCTATTTCTTTGCTTGTGGCACACACATGGTACATAGATATACATGTGGGCAAATAGCCATGCATATTAAATAAAACAAAAACATTAGAGAGTGATTTCTCTATATATCCAAGTGTGGAGAACTTTGATCCACGACTCAAGAGTACTAAGCAGCTAAGAGAATGGTCCCTGTCTTTATCAGTTTCACTTGTCCTTCTCTGAGGCTGTTGCAATTCTTTAGAAAGTGATTAGCACAGCATTTAAGGTAGCAGTTCAGGAGTCTTTCTCCATGTCCTTTACCTTGTGAGTTGTGAGTAATTCCTTCTTTTCTTAAATCCCTGACTCACTCACCCCTGTAGCTGACTTGTTGCTCCCAATCTGCTGTTTTCCAACAGCCAGCAAAATAAGAACTTCTCTTGCTACTCAGTCCCCTTAAATGTCAAATTCTCTTTGGAGCTGCTAGACATGCTGGGGAAAGAAAATTATCTTAGTGCTAAATATAGACTCTGACCCTCTTTGCCACCCAGCACCTTCCCCTGAGTCACAATTGGCAGCTAGGAAAAGTGAGCAGAGAGGATGCTTGGCTTCTCAGAAGGAAAGAGATTGATCAAATGAGGACAAAACAAACAAAAACAAAGGAGAAAGCAATGGCATTCACCCCAGGTACACCTGGACAGCATACAAAAGGGTTATTGCAGTAGGCATGGATTTCACTTTCCAATAAACCTGCAAAGAGTTGATCTGAGAAAATGAAGCAAGCATTAAATGCTTGTGGCACTTTGAACAGGAGACAAGACATGGGAGCTGTGATTGTTAAGAATCAACAAAATGGTTTTCTGAGACAATTTTAAAGGAAAGAGAAAACTGTTAGAAATGAAAATTAGAGGCTCTCACCGTGGATGGTCTACTGACAAACAAGAGGGGACTTCCCTTCAGTGCAGTAAATTTGTATATCTTCAGTGTCTTTCCATGGTTCACCTCAGATAACCTTCACAACAGGGTCGTGCAGACCTATAAATCCTTTCTTAGGTAAATGGAAGCTTAAGGAATTAGGGACTTTGTCAAATACCTACATGGTTATATTCATCTTGCCATCTATTGATATGTCTACTTACCCTGCTATCTACTCATCTATCATCAATTTACCTATGATCTTTCTATAATCTATTGATTATCCTATCATATGTCTATCATCTGTCTGTTATCTACATGTTATCTATTAATCATCTATCTCTGCCCATATCTGAATCTATCTCTATCCATTTCTTTCTCTATTTCTCTATCTTCTCTACCAATCTACCTTTCTCTTCATCTGTCATCTATGACTTTCTATGTATCCATCATCACCCATCAGTTGTAACTCAGTTGACAGAGTGCTTTTCTAGGATGTACAAAGTTCTAGCTTCAGTCAATACCATTGCCTATAGCCCCAATAATTTTGAGAGGTAGGCAGAAGGATCAAAAGTTCAAGATCATCCTTGACTATATGCTGAGTTCGAGACCAAGCTGGGATACATGAGATCCCGTGTTTATTTTCCCATATTATTTTTCTTAAGAAAATGAAATTCTCTTTAAAAACAGTCTATGGCATATCACTCTGGCAGAGGCCTAATCTCCTCTATCAATTTCTGTATTATACATAAACAATTGATTCTAGTTATTTGCAATCCTGTATTTGTGAGTTTACATAGCTACTTCTAATTCACTTAACACCCCAAATAAAACTCATGGTATTTTGTAATCATTCATTAACACATACAGAGTGGGAAGTAGAGAAGCTTTTGAACTGTTCAAGATGTTCCTTCCTAGCTAAGGCAGAGAAGGCAATGCTCTCACTTTGTGATTTGGCTCCCATTTCGTAAATAAATATTATATTGTTACCTAGGTAGTGCTACATTCTTCACATTTATTGCTCTTTACTGGTGGTACCCAAGCACAGAGCCAAAGCACTGTCTACTGTGCTAGGATGAGCCTGGTAGAGGAGTTATCCATGTTAGCTTTATTCAGGTGTGAGTTTTAGTATTACTAGCTGAAAGTTTAACATCCCTAAATCAAAACAATACACAGTAGTCAGGTGTTTGTAAATAGAAACACATATGAATCAAAGTTATATATTGGTCAGTTAATTAAGATGTCATGATCAGAGGCTCACAGGATCCTAACCCTGTTTTCTCCCACGAGTGACACTTCACTGGGTCACTTCTCCAAAACTTCTGAAAGTCATAAGAATAAACTGTTTATTAAAGCTTCTGACAAAGTTACATGTATACATTTAAGTAGATAGACATGCTAATTCTTGTGTATATAACCAACAGAAGACTTTGAGAATCATTTGAAGTGGGAACATAATAGTTACAGAGATTGCTAAATAAGGGAGGAAGGTTCGATCTGCAGTCTGCCTGTGGCTAGATGCTGCTTTCTCTGGTGGGGAGAGAATGGAACCCCAGCTTCCTATGGTTGTTCTTTCTTGCCCTTGGCTTTTCTCCTAAGTACAGCTTAACATGTTATCACCATGTCTTTGGTGCCAGTATTAGAGAGGCTCAGTCTCCATGGCCACAGCTAGGAGCTTTAATCTGTCTTGCTACCTGTGACACATTCTTGTCCTATATCAACACTTTATCTAAGTATAGGGAACATTTTAGTTCTTTAATCTGGAACTTCGAGGAATTGGAGATCCTGACACTCCTCTTCATTCCCCTCCTTCTGCTTCCATCAGCATTTGTCCTTTCCTAGGTCATCCTAAGACACAAGCTGAAATCTGATCTTTCACTCAGTATGGTGGGAATCTTTTAAGAGCTGGAAGGTGACCTACAAGACCAATAGTATATAAGAACAGTTCACTTGCTATATCTATCTTCTAGCAAAGTATATTTCCTGTTTTTGCTCCTTCTCTTTTTCCATGATTCCATCACGCTTGTCTCTAGCTATTTCTCCTTGTCTTTTTGAGAGAGAGAAAGACACATTTTTTTACACCCCTCCCTCAAATTCAACATGCTCCTTCACAACCATTCACTTGCTAGGTGCCAAAAAAATAGTGGGTATCTTACATTGTTTATTTTTATTCTCTCTCGTTAGCCCATGACAACTTTTCCTTTTTCACTTTGAGAGCTTACAGAATGAGCTACTACTGAGACTTGGGATTATGGAAGGTTAGACCAAAAAGACTCCAGAGACTGTAGGAATAAGGGAGGAAGAATGACTTGAAAAAAAGTCATGGCTTCCCAACAACAACATTTCTAGCAGCACTTCCTCAGGTCTATAGTGCCTGGCACAGCAGGTCACTATCTAACCACAATGTAGAACTAGTTCTGGGCAATCTTCTTATTGGCAGAGAAAGAGTGCATTCAAGGAGGTAAGTCTCATCCCCAGAGCGAGCCTCAGGCTGGCCTTGGTGAATCGTGACAGCAGAGAATACAATACAGTCATGCTGTCCTGGAACAGTTCACATTGTGCTGATAGCAGGAAATATTAGAACCTCACTGCTCACAATTAAAGACCTTGGGATTCAATTGAATGGAGCAGTTGCTAAGCTTCAAGAGGCGTCTGTGTGGGTGGCTTTTGGCCCAGCCTTTGCGTAGTCATTTGTATGGATGTCCTAGTCAGGGTCTTAACTTCTGATTGCAATATTTATAAAGGATTTTTGACTTGGGAAGACACACCCCATGTCCAGTGTAGAGAAAAGGAATCATGGGGAGAAGAAATCTCTTTAGATGTGGAATGTTTAATTCAGTAAAAAGTTTGTCTCCTAATGAGTAGTTGCCAAAATGTACTTGCAGACACTCATGTGTCTCTGAGTCTCCTTACTCTGGGGGTAAGTGGGATGGGGGGCTGGCATTCATCATGGCATGGATGTTACACTGTAAGGTCTACTCACTCCCAGTGAGCACCTAAGGGTCTAGAGGGCACAGGTACAAAGAATCTAACTAGATATGCCTTTGTTTCTACAAACATAGGAAATTCCTAAGAAATTTGGAATAAAAAAAGCTGAAAGGAGGAGTCTAATTCTTTTGCTATCTCACCAATCTTTTACTAATAGACTTTAAATATATAACAGCCTAGTCCCTGTTGTCCTTAAGCCTTTCTTTTTTAATTTAATTTCTATGGAGAGCCAAGGGCTAGATTGTTTTTATTAAATTGAAGAAGATAATGCATGTGGAAAATGCTTTGTAAATTGTAAAACACCATTCTAGACCTAGTCATCCTTGTTTTCCTCTCTTATTCAAAGTTGATCATCACTAGGAAGAGTTCATGAGCCTGCTTCCTGCTTAGTCAACCTCAGCAGAGCACACTGTTACTTTATGGTGTAAGTAAGCTGAGCAGAAACAGCAGCAAACTTTCTCAGCCCTCAGAAGCAAAGTTTTTCATTTAAGAATTTATTCATTCAGCAAATACTTAATAGAAAACCGATTATTTGTGGGAATGACACTGTGGTTAATTAAACAGTTCCTGCCATCAAAGACCTTAGCATTGCACAGTAGGAGAGACACATTTTAAAATTAAGAAAAACTATGACAAATTGTGCTTAGTGTCATGAAAAAAAATACAACAGTATATCAGGAATGAATATAGCAGAGGGGCTTTGATTGGATTGGGAGAGAGGCCCAAAGCCTAACAATACTGTCATATCTATATCTATATCTATATCTATATCTATATCTATATCTATGTATAAAACATTCATTGAATAATGAGTTGATTAATTTAATTAATGGCCATTCAGCTGAAGTAATATTTAAGCTGAGAACCAGAGGATAAATAGTCATGACAAAAGCTTTTAACAAATGAGAAATGGCTAGTACACACAGCAAGCCAGGGGAAAGGTGACATGGTGATGTGAGGACAGAGCAGGTAGCTTGCACAAAGCATTGCAGGCCACAGGAAGGAGATTGTTCTAGCTGAGATGGCTACCCAAAACACTTTGTCTAGATGAGACCTAACCTAAGTAATCTCTGAAAGGCTCATGCTGGCTGCATTTGAAACCAGAGACAAACACAGAGTGGCCTCCAGAAATTACACTGCCCAGACTGGGAGAAGGGACAGCACAGATGTAGGTTACCATGTGTGTCTCAGGTACCCTAGGCTTAGAATGAAGAGCTTTTGGATAGTTAGGTTGGAAGGACATGAAGGAGTCCAAGACTGATTGAGAGGACTCTACTTTGTGTATATGAATGGATGCATTCAGGGGTTAATGTGGGCTGTGATGATAATTTTAATTTTAAAATAGAAAATTATCAGGTATGGTGGCCCATTGTCTTTATTCCTAGCACTTGGGAGACAAAGACAGGAAGATTTCTATAGAGGCCAGCCTAGTCTACAAAGTGAGTTTCAGGACAGCCAGGAAACCCTGATCCAAAGAGCCAAAAGGAAAGAAGGAAAGAAGGAAGGAAGGAAGGAAGGAAGGAAGGAAGGAAGGAGGGAGGGAAGGAGGGAGGCAAAGAAGGAGGAAGGAAGGAAGGAAAGAAAGGAGAGAGAGGGAAGAAAGAAGAAAGGAAGGTAAGGAAGGAGGGAGAGAAAGAAGGAGAGGAGAGAGAGGAGGGAGGGAGGGGGGAGATATCTTTGTAAAATGAGCACAGCATGCCAGGTTGGATATTTAAACTAAGCTATGGCCACTTGATTAGTGCCCCATACTATCTGTTTAATCATTCTCTTACAGTTTTTAATGACACGTTGGTAGTTCCTCAATTATATGATTTCTTTTTTAAGTATGGTAAGATACGTATAAAACTTTCAGTCTTACTTACATGATTCAGTTATACACACTGCTTTATAACGAACCCTAACCCATCGTCCACCCTAGGCCTCTTTTCGTTTTACAGAATATATAGAGTCTTGTCTGATTTCACTAGTTCTTCCTTACCTCCCTCCTTGATAATAATCTTTTAAACCTAGATTTTGCATCTTTAGTAGCTTTATGGAGAAAAATCTGCCTTGAACTGGATGGGTTTATGGAGCAGGCAGAGAGCTGATAGACTATCTCCAGGGAGGAACAGCTTTGCTACTGGAACTAGACCTGGCAGGGGGATACGGAAGCTCTGAGGTGACAAGAACCACAGAGACCCTGACCCTGGAGGACACAGATGTTTTCATAGCACTACTGGACTATGAAACTGAACATTGGCATGTGTGAGTGTTTTGAGTTGTGATTTACAAAAAATAACAGCTCATCAATTTAAGTTGTCCAATGTAATGGCTCAACATAAGTACAAGACCAACTGTCTTCACCCCAATCAATTATTACTCCAGAAATAAACCTGTATCAAATAGCTTATCATTCCCAATCCTCCTCTGTCTCACCCCAGCACCATCCCCAGTTCCAGGAAGCCACTTATCTCTTTCCTCCATGGATTTGCATCCTCTGGACATTTCATGTTGGCACCATCTCATACTACATGACCCCCAGTGGCTCGGGGTTTTATTTTAGCAGTGATGTACAGCCTTTCTCAGGACTCCTATTAAGCAGAGAAAATATTAGCCTGCCCCAAATCATGTTGGTAGGATGGCAGTGCTGGAAGAGATGTAAGAAATCTCTCCAAGCCACAGGCTCCCCCAGGGCAAGGGGATCAGAGCCCCAGAATTTCTAGGGCATTCCTTTCTTGAAAAACGAAGGTGGTTCCTGTCAATGGGGATCACTGTGAGGCTCAGTGATCTGGAGGCCAGGAAAGCCTCAAGCCTACAAAGAGAATCACGAAGGTTAAAACCAAGTACCATGGATCCAGGCAGAAACATAGGAGCAGGAAGCCTCCAGAGGACTTTTTTTGAAACCAAGACTAAAATGGCTCACAAAATATTCTCCAAATGATGCCTTAACCACCCTCCCAGAGAACAGCTTTGGACAAATCATGAAAAAAATCTCCTTCCTTATCTCTGAGTGTCAGTTCACCATGCACTGGGACACACGGATGCTACCTCTGTTGTACCCTTCAGTCTATTCATTCCCACAGAACACTGTCCATCTGTTCCCTTGCAATGTGGCTCGTTGCCTCATGGATGCTGTCAGACCACTTTTTAACTTCCCTAAATTATAGTACACGTGATTTTTATTACTCCTACTTCCTACAAACTCTTTCCTCCTTTGTACTGCAGAGCTGCTACAAAATGGAGGCTAGTGGATGGACCCTGTACACAGATCACATGATGGGAGCAATGAAGAGTACAGTGCTTATAAAAACCCTACTTTATCAGAAGAAAATGAACAAATTTGACAGTTCACATGCAATCAAGTCTGAGATTCCAGATGCAAGGTTCCCTGCACTGTGAATTAATGCTTATCCTAACCTGTAGAGCTGTAAGGGGAAAGTGATCTTCATAGAAAAGAATTAAGGAAGGTACAATATTTTAGAACTTAAGAGTAATGAAATGGCCCTGGGGAGATGTCTCTGTTAGTGAAATGCTTACCGTACAAGCATGGGGACCTGAATTCCATGCCAAGAATGGAAAAAAAAAATCAAGTGTGGTGGCATACCCTTTTAATTCCAACAGTGTGAGGTGGCTGTCCTGGAGCTTGCTGGTCAGCCTTGCCAAGCCCAATGATCTCTACGCTGATGAGAGGCCTTGTCTCAAGAAATAAGGTGGACAGCACTTGAAGAATGACAGTGGAGATAGACCTTTAGCTTACATACATACATGTACCCACTGCATTAGTACATGCACACACACATACACACACACACACACACACACACACACACACACAGAGAGAGAGAGAGAGAGAGA
>JADRCD010228784.1:0-22376 GCA_019843815.1 Montemys delectorum
ACACTTTGAAGTTGTATTTATTTTGATGGCAATGAAAGGTGATTGTATTAACCCTTTAAAGTGCTTGGCAAACAAGTGAAACCTTTGTGTCTGTCCACCATCATATAGCTGAGTACTAGAACGTGGGCATATCACATTTCTGGCCACCTCAGGCATTTACAACTAAGAGTAAACAAACCATTATACAACGTTTTATTTTTAGAACAGGAATTCTCAGTGTGTCCCTCTGGGGGCTGGAATGTTTCAGTTAGTAAAAATGCCTTTTGCTACACATACATGAAGACCTAAGGACAGATCTTCAGCATTCAGGAAAAAATATGCTACATATCAGAGATCCAGTTCTGGGGAGACGGAGATAGGAGGATGAGTCAGCTAGACATCGAAGTCTTGGAAGTCTGATGCAAATGAGAGCACGAGAAAAAGGCAACAGTACAGACATTTGCATTTCCTTTCATCTTGGTTAACTTCTTGTCTTTTCAGAGTCAGAATCTATGACTGATAAGTTCTTTCAGAGGAAAAGAGGTTTAAATAGACAGGGGGAAATGAGACCATCTTGTAGGAGCAGTGATTTTAGAAGAAGTTCCAGGAGTCAGGAAATAATGTACTATAGAATGTTACCAACGGGAAAGATTGAAGGAGACCATCATACCTGCTTTTCAGAGAAGTGTTAGTTTAATCAGATGTGGAGGGTCCCTTCAGGTTTTACAGCAGGGAGGGAAATGATCCACAAGAAGACAAAAATAAAGCTCAGTTTAGATTTTTAGGTACAGGTGTTGGGCCAGGACTTCAAAAGTCTGACATCAGCTCATATATTTTTGCCATTTTTAAGCACCTCAGAATTTTAGACAAACATTTTCAGGTAAGAACTCAGCCTCCTGAGTACATTAAAGACATGTTTACACCAAAGCTGTTTATAAAGTAAATATGGCTTTGTATTTTTTTGTTGTTGACTTAGAAACAATGCTTGAGATAAGGGTCTAGGGAGAATGACAAGTTATTACAATCCCTGTGGGAGTCAGGATTTGGCCTGGTCCTAAGCTAAACTAACACTTTGGCTGTTGTAAAGTACAAATGACATGTCACACAAGGATGAGTTTTATGGCCTCAAAGTAATTTTTAATAAAAGTTTTAGAGGGAAAGGGTCTGGACAAGTAAAGAGTAAGTTCTGGAAGAAATGGGCAGAGCCTGGCTCATCAGAGAGCAAAGGATCACGAGGTTGTACACTCTATTGCCAGCATTCCAGGAGAACAGGCTAAACATCTCTTTCCTTTGATGGATATCTGTAGAGTTTAGCTTTCTTGGCTTCTCCAGTGCTTAGCTATGTGTACAAGCATCTTTTAACTTCTATATAATGACATGCTATTAGTTACATAGTCAGATGTCCAAGACTTACACAAGCCACAATTAGTAAACATTTAAGGCCTATAATAAATATTTATTGAACTATACAGAATTATTTGCTATGTCAAAACTTACTGCTTTCTCTTGGGACAGTAAAAATAATGCTCTTGGAAAAGCTGTATACGCAGTTTTAATGTACAGTGCCATAAAATGTCAAAAGTAAAAAACAATACCCAAAATACATGGAAAAGCAAGGTTCAGGGAGGAAGGACTTCAAAGGGTCTTATGACCTCCCTTTTATTCAAGATTCTGGCTTTTTATAAACCTCATTATTTCTCATTCCTTAAATTATATTCATTGCATGTATCTCTCTTGAAAAAGTATTTAAGTTCAAATCTTCTTTCTCATTTTAGCTTCCTCAATTATTCTGAAGGTCTGCTCAGACCATGGAAAAGGCTTTAGTTAAGCATAGTTCTTGTCTAATTTGAACTCTTTTCCACAAATGATGAAGTATGCTAATAGTTTTTGGAGTTGCTCATATAGCCCAATGCTTATTTTACATGAAGCGGTCCAGAGACAATCTGACATATTCAACAAGACCCAGATTGCTAATAAAGTCAGAACAAGTAGATATGTGGGAGAAGACAAGGAGAATCAGACAATGGAAGGCTAGATCATGTAGGGCCTTCTAGCCCTTATAAAGACTTAGGGTTCTCTTAGTGAGGAGGAGGATTTTATACTGATGCATGGCATGATCGGATTATCTGCCATGTGTCTTAAAACTGATGGCTGTTCTAGAAAACGACTGTAGGAGGCTGTCACAATCCTGTGAACAATTAGGATGTCTCGGACAAAGTAGTAGCTGGCAAGATGATGAGAGTTAGTTGGGGTACATGTATATATTGAGGGCTAACTGATAGATGGGTGTGAGGGATGAGAGAACTTAACAGACAATTCCAGAGTTGAGTAACAGAAGCTCTGAGCTTGAGTAACAGAAGAATGTGGTGACATTTAGTAAGAGCCAGAATATAGCCAGGTGCTTTATTCTAATACTAGTGATTGACAAAACTCTGATAAAGACCATTTCATTTCTTTTTTTTTTCAAATTTCTTTTTTTCTTTTTTTTTTATTAGATATTTTCTTTATTTACATGTACATTTTCCCTTTCCCAGGTTCCCCTCCAAAACAAACAAACAAACAAACAAACAAAAACAACAAGAACAAACCCCTTTTGCCTCTCCCTTCCCCATGCCTGTCATCCCACCCTCTCCCACTTATTGGCCCTGGCATTCCCCTACACTGGGGCAAAAACTAGTACCCTCAGAGCTCCCAGGGACCCAACCACCAATCAAGGGCTATATAGGGTGAGATTGAATGTACTGGCAGCAGGTGTATAGTAGAGGATTGCAAATTCGATCATCAATAGGAGGAAAGGACCATTTCATTTCTTAAAAGTTCAGAGAGAAAGCTTCGGTGCGAATAACGTTCTACTCCGTCATAACGGCATCTGTAGTGAATAATGAGAGCATGACACTGGGGAGGAGTCTTGGTAAAGCTTTTTGTTTCTCAGTCTAGAAATGGCTAGCGTGTCATGCTCCTTGGCAGCATGTTTGATGAGTAAGTGTCTGGGAGATATCAGCTTCACTGTCTCAATGCTTGTTAAAGGATGAAGGAGGACAAGAGAGGGAGGAGAATAAAAAAAAAAAAACTGACCCACAATTGTTCCTGTCTAAAAGAACTGTAGGGATAAAAATGGAGAAGAGACTGAGGGAAAGGAGGTCCAGTGACACGCCCAAAGTGGGACCCAGCTCAAGGGGAGGCTCCAAGGCCTGACACTATTACTGATGCTATGGTGTGCTTACAGACATGAGCCTAGCACGGCTGTCCTCCGAAAGACCCAACAAGCAGCTGAACGAGTCAGATGCAAATACTTACACTCAACCAATGGACTGAAGTTGGGGACCACTATGGTTAAATTAGGGAAAGGCTGGAAGAAGCTGAGGAAGAGGATGACTCCATAGGAAGACCAGTAGTCTCAACTAACCTGGACCCCAGAGATCTCTCAGACGCTTGAGCTACCAACCAGGCAGCATACACCAGCTGATACGAGGTCCCTGACACATATACAGCAGAGGACTGCCTGGTCTAGCCTCAGTGAGAGAAGCACCACCTAACCCTTGAGAGACTTGAGGCCCCAGGGAGTAGGGGTGGCTTGGTGGTGTGTGTGTGGGAGGCGGAGACATTATCTTGGAGATGGGGGGTGAGGTGGGGGAGGGGGATGATGACTGGATGTAAAAAGATTAAAGATAATTAAAAAATAATTAGATAGTACATACAGACTTAAAAAAAAGAAAAAAAAAGGGAAAGAAAAAAGAAAACATTACATCCATTTAACCCTAGCCATAGAAGGCAGAGATGTGAGGCCTACTTTGGTCCTCTTGATGAAGGTGGAGCCCTTTCAGTGCCACAATATTAACTCTGTAAAGGCACATTTTAGTGTTACCACAATTGTGCTTGTAGATGTTGTCTTCCCCAGTTTCAGAATGCACTGAATTCACATGCAGAGCCCATGAAGTACACAAGGACAGAACTTTGAGTTTCATTTTTAGGGGATCTTGGCTGATAGGCCACAGAACAGGATATTGTCATGCTGAGAGGTGCCCTTAGTCAGAGCATCACTGAAAACTAGACAGCTTTTAGTGTACAGCACCAGACACCTGGAGTCTCAGTACTTGGGCAACTGCTGGGGCACAAAGAATGAGCACAGGAGTTTGCGATTAGTCTAGGCAATAGTGAGATCGAGACCCACTACCTACATGTCAATGGAGAGCAATTCTTACACATACCACATCCTCTTCCACACACACACACACACACACACACACACACACACACACACACACAGCACACACACCTGACAACTGATATCTAAAAACTGGACTTCAGATGTTCAGGGTAATAGTTTGATACACATATACATTATGCAATAATTCCATAATCAAGCCAATCAACACACTTCATAGTTTTAGCAAATCTTTTACATTGGCCAAACTGATTCCAAATTCATGCTTTTATCCTTTTGAAAGTTCCCCATTTACAAATTAACAGTGGAAATTTAAAATATAATACCATCAACTCACTGTGTTATTGGGTTCACACTTTAAAGCCAAATATAAAACTTTCCAAATGGTCATTGTATTTGTTACTTTGCTTTTTGCTGTGACCAGATAAGGGAATCCAAGGGATGAAGGCTCAGAGTGCACCATGACCAGAAGCAGGTATCACCTTCAAAAGCCTGCCCCCAGTGATCCATTTGTGATATTTGGGATTCTACAATGTCCCCCAAACATTGTTACCATCTGTTTAAACCAACTGTTTAAACACAAGAGCTGGGAGTTGGGGCAGTTAATACTCGGCATTAGTCACTTAAACTAGCTATGATCAACTAAACTACTTTTTACATAGTATTTTGAATATTTCATTATTAGTGATGAAAAAATGGACTCTCAATCCTACCTGCCCCTGCCCTAAAGATATTAGGGAACATTTTTATTTGGTGTAAATTAGGGGGTGGTAGTTATAAGTAAAATCTAGTGGGAAGAGGTCCTGGATACATTTTTTAATGTACAATGGTATTCAAGAATTATCTAATCCAAAATGTGGTTATTAACACTGAGGTTGAGACTGACTTATGCCCATTTCACAGTATGTTCTATGGGAACCTAACTTACAGTTTGCCAGTCAAGTCAGTATCAGAATGCTGAAAGAAAGATGAACACTACTGGGCTGTATTTCTCGGATAAGAGAGTCTGGAGATGTATGCTTTGATGTTCATCACTGTGGCAGTTGGAAGGCTGTTTGTTTTTCTTTTCTTTTTTTTTTTTTATTAAATATTTTCTTTATTTACATGTCATATGCTATCTCCTTTCCCAGTTTCCCCTCTAAAAAAAGGAAAAAAAAACACCCAAAAAACAGTTCCCTTCCCCCTCCCCCTGCTCACCAACCCACCCTCTTCCCCTTACTGGCCCTGGCATGCCCCTACACTGGGGCATAGAACCTTCACAGGGCCAAGGGCCTCTCCTCCCATTGATGACCGACTTGACTATCCTCTGCTATACATATGCTGCTGGAGCCATTAATCCCACCATGTATACTCTTTGGTTGGTGGTTTAGTACCTGGGAGCTCTGAGGGTACTAGTTAGTTCATATTGTTGTTCATCCTAAGGGGCTGCAAACCCTTCAGCTCCTTGGGTCCTTTCTTTAGGTCCTTCATTGGGGACCCTGTACTCAGTCCAATGGATGGCTGTGAGCCTCTACTTCTGTATTAGTCGGGCACTGTCAGAGCCTCTCAGGAGACAGCTATATCAGGCTCCTGTTAGCCAGCACTTGCTGGCATCCACAATAGTGTCTGGATTTGATGATTGAATATGGGAAGGATTCCCAGGTGGAGCAGTCTCTGGATTGTCCTTCCTTCAGTCTCTCTGTTCCATAGTTTGTTTCTGCAACTCCTTCTGTCTTAGTCAGGGTTTCTATTCCTGCACAAACATCATGACCAAGAAGCAAGTTGGGGAGGAAAGGGTTTATTTGGCTTACTTCCACATGGCTGTTGATCACCAAAGGAAGTCAGCACTGGAACTCAAGCAGGTCAGAAAGCAGGAGCTGATGCAGAGGCCATGGAGAGATGTTCCTTGCTAGCTTGCTTCTCCTGACTTGCTCAGCTGTCTCTCTTATAGAACCAAGCCCAGGGATGGCACCACCCACAAGGAGCTCTACCCCCTTGATCACTGAGAAAATGTCCCAGAGCTGGGTCTCATGGAGGCACTTCCCCAACTGAAGCTCCCTTCTCTGTGATAACTCCAGCCTGTGTCAAGTTGACACACAAAACTAGCCAGTACACCTTCTGGTATTTTGTTTCCCCTTTTAAGAAGGAACAAAGTATCCACACTTTGGTCTTCCTTCTTCTTGAGTTTCTTGTGGTTTGTGGATTGTACTTTGTGTATTCTGATCTTCTGGGCTAATAACCACTTATCAGAGCGTGCATACCATGTGTGTTCTTTTGTGACTGGGTTACCTCACTCAGGATGATACTCTCCAGATCCACCCATTTCCCTAAGAATTTCATAAATTCATTGTTTTTAATAGCTGAGTGGTACTCCATTGTGTAGCTGTACCACACTTTCTGTATCCATTCCTCTGTTGAGGACATCTGGGTTGTTTCCAGTTTCTTTAGAAGCTCGCAAACGCCAGCTATCTAGAGCACTAATGAGAGTGCTTAAACGTTAATTGTCCAACTTGCTTCAATGCCTAAGCACTGCATCTGAGCGATGCTTGGTCATTTTAACTATAGGACAAGCTAGTTCAGTTGAGGTGACTATTAGCAATTTCAGCCCTAACAGCCTTGTACCTGTGGCTGCCAGTTATCAATTGAGAGGCCTCAGCTACAATATTTTCTACAACATAGGCATCATATTTTGATGGCATTTCTACAACATGGGTACCTGTCTTATTTTCATCTTCAACTAGCTAGTGAGGTTAAGCCAAGAATGATAATCAAACAGCTATTCGTACACCTATTTGTGCAACACATAGAACATTATCAGAAAAAAAAAAAAAGAGAACACAAAATTGAGTTTCTAAAAATACAATACTTATTGCTGGATCCCCTATCTTAAAAGAATCATCCTGGGAAGACTACCATAAACATTATTTGGGAATAAATCATCCATAATTAGGAATAAATTAGTTATGTTAAGCACTTCTGGAAATGAACTTATCATTTAATAATACAGGACAGAAATATGTTATTCAGAATGATTTGTCTACATTTTTTCCTGTACAACTTTGATCGAAGAGAGCAATTATAAGATTAAAACAGAACCTGAGTAATTCCAATTACAATTGACATCCCAACATAAATAGGGGAAATCTCACAGGGCTCCACTCCTCGATGAAGAGCTCCAAACAATTCACAACTGCTCAGAAGAATTGGTCTTCCTGAGATGAGCCCCCAAATGGTTATCCAGTACCAAGCAGCACTGATATTGGACAACCAGCTCTAGAAACATATACACGAGGACAAGCAACACTGGACTGAATAAATGTTTATTTATTTGTATGTATCAACAATGGTTAAAGAGGAGGTGGCTGTGAATTTGTCAAGTGGACTTGAACGTGGATGGATAGGACAGAGGTGAAGGAGGGAAAATAACATAGATTTTAATTAAATTAAAAAAAATTTAAAAGGTTTCCCATCATGTTTCCCAGCCGGGACACAGATAATTACTTTTCTTGTTAGGGAGCACGCACAGCACCTCCCTGACCTCAAGGGATAAGCTTCCAGGTCAGTGGCAGCTTATGACTCAGGTATGCAGTGTCTTCAGCAATAGCTTCTTACAGTCAAATTCTATAGCATAAACAGGAGCACTGGCAATAACCTGTAACATTAGGATGTATGTGTAGGATCTCTATGGCCAACAACTGCAAAAGAGGTAACTAGTTCCTGTTACGGGGCTTTTTGTTAGTCTGTGGTGTTTCATAGACATGTAAACTCGGAAAGAACCTATACGATTTTCCTAAATGGATGTAATATAAACTTACTCTTAGGCTCACTAATTAATGCCTCTGAATCCTCATCAGAGCAATTTCTTTATGCAGTAGACGATTAACACAGAGACTTACAACTGGTTCAGGTGCAGCTAATAACAGACTGCAGAATACTCATTGTCAAATAGGACATTTGTCACACACTTCCACCTCCAATCTTAAGGGATCTAGGATGAAAAGACTGTAAGAGCCAGAAGCCTTGGACAACTACAAGGAAACTACCTGGACACAGCACAGTAACTGCATATATAAAATGGCATATTATGCTTGGAATTCTGATTAACTAAATGCTACAAAAACCAAGTATGTCTTATAGTCACTGAGCAGAACTGTGGTCATTTGTTAACACAGGCGTTTTCTGCATTTCTAATAAGGTTATTTGCAAGTTTAATAAACAGACAACTCAATCATACTGATTTTGAGAAGGGTTAGTAAATGAGAGAAGAGATGAAAGACATTTTTTCTTTTGTCCCTTGGCAGAGGTTTTCAGCTGATGATTAGTCACAACCTGTTAGGTATTTATAAGTAATTGCTTTTGTTATGAACTAGTATTGCTTGTTAAGCATTGGTTCCATGTTGAGATTATAAATATTATTAAAGATGTAAAAGGGATTTTTTTTTGAGGGTCTGAAATCCAGAGATTTGTGCATACTAAGCATATAAAAAGACTGACTTATACTTCCCAAAAGGGGCAATTTCTAAAAATGGTCCTTTACCTGAAGATCACACAGAAAGAGAAATATTGATGCTGCAATAAAAAAAAAAGTTACTTGGATTTTAAGCCAAGTTTGTGGAATGTTTATAATTTACATAGATAAATCTTCAGTCCTAGTAAATTCATCTGGAGTTACTTGAAAAACAATTCCCTAAATATAAATACATTTAACCTGTAAGGGCTGGGCATCTCACTCAACCCTCAGTGGTTTGCTAGCATAGTGCCCATACTGTGATATTTCAGAGAATATAAAATTATTGAGAAAGGAACCCAAAATTTCTTTTGTTTGCAGCCAAGATGTGGGGATTATATATGTGTATTCATTAGTTCTGAAGTAAGAGAATTATCATAATTGTTTAGAAGAAATAACAAATATAAATAAAATATGGAATAGTGTAGGATTGGCAATTTGATACTTTGAGTCAATAAAAATCAAAGTTCATATGATCCAAACTTTAGAAATAAAACAATTTACAATTTCATTTTCCACTAAAATATTTATTTAATTGAGGTATCTTACTGAAATAAGTAAGAGTAGTTTTCTTCTAATACTGATCAGTATAGATATCTATGTTATTTTTTTTTAACTGAAGCATATCAAATTGTTTTTCCTAGAACATAGCACATGAAAAATTAGGAAACAAAATTAAGTACATAAACAACCTCATTCTAAAATTATATCCACAAGGTTTCTGAACCTCAGCATGGCATATGATTTGGTGGAAGAACAGTAGATATGAAGCCAAGGGGCCTGGACTACTTTGTCTATTTGCTACATATCATAGGCAAGTTTCCTCCTGAGCATTAGTTCTTTACCTTCAAAATAGAAGTAACAGTAATTATATCCACGTCATAGGATTGTTGTGAATATTAACTACATGAATACACAGAAAAGCTCTTTGTGAATGTAAAAGAGCTGTAAAAATATTACGTTTCATTTCATATAAAAGAATCAATGAATATCTCTCTTCAACTAAAGAGTAAGCACCCAAAAGGTGTCGCCTTCAGCTGAACTGTCACCTATAAACCTGGATAGGAAAGTGCACCTTAGCTTAAGCACCAGAGCTCACTGGATGAAGAGACCCAGGGACTATTTCTAGTACAGATTTCTGGACAGTTAGGAAGGAGCTAATGAATCATGAGGGTCACTTAAAACTTAATAGCTAAAGGAAAGGAAACAAGAACATTTATATTCCAACACAAGGCTAGGATATAACAAGCTACTTCTTATTTTGTGATTTCAGAGTCATCTATGAATTCTTCACGGAAGAGACAGACTAACCACTTATAGTTCTATGCATGTGTGAACACAGTGTTCTCCTGCAGTAAGAGCAAATTAGTTAGTTTCTAAGGACAGAGTAACTGAAATGAATAAGCTCTATTGTAACTTTAGATAACTAGTGGCTAAAATGACTAGTTACAGGAACACAGGAAAAGGATTCAGTACAATGATGATTTTTAAAAAGCCATATTTACAGATACATCATCTTAAAACACACACAAAAAGCTTACTAAAAAGATTAAAGAGATCATGGTAGGTAAATGCTCATACACTTAAAAACACTAACAATGATACTGCTTAAACATAATAGACAGTGAATTTTTCAGTATTTTAACATTTAGTAACAAAACACAATATTACCACCTAATGATTTATTATAAGGAGCTAATGACAGTGTTACAGTTTAAATCATGCAAATCACTAGTTATTATAGTTTAGTATTTTCTTAAAACATTACTAAGAAGATAATGGTGAATCCTATGCTAAAGATGCTGAAGACTCCTTCAAAAATGTCATTTACACTGGCTATATACATCAGGTCATACAAAACTAGACTAAGTTACCTTCTTTCTTATATATTCTGTCTTGTTATAACAAATATCTATCTACTAATGGAAAGTTATTTAATACCTTTTTTCCTTAATTCCCCTGCCTTATCAGTAATAGATATATATGTGGAACAAAAAGTTAATGTTTCATTAGGAATGTAAAATTAAAATTCATTGTAAATGGTGTGAAATCAGTATACTGAAAAGGAACCACCTGCCAATTATTACTAGGCTAGTGTATAACAAAATAAATTCATTCAACTTAAAATAGTGTTTACTAATATTTACTGATTTTTTTTTTTTTGTTTTTAATTTGTAACTTTGCTTTCCATCTATGAAAGTTAAGCTCTATCTTAAAGTTTGTGGACTGATTTGACGGCACTTCATTCAAGCTCCTCATTCTCTTTGGTAAACAGGTCGGCCAGGTCAGCTACAGTCAACACTGAGGCTTCAGAGTGCTTTCCAGAGGAGCTTGTGTGGCTGCAAAATTCCAGAGGCACAGTGAGAAGGCATGGCCAGGAGGCAGTGACTATGTATGACAACAAAGGGAGGCACAAATCTGCCAGATGCAGTCATCACTCAGACACAAGTAGACAGTAATTTACATCTTTTCAAAATCAGTGAAAATGCCTAAATAATTCTGAAACTTTGTCAGAAAATGCTTTCTATGAACAATTAATAAGTCAAAACAAATAAACAGAAGACCTCTGACAACTGTTACCAAGGAGGTTCTAAACTCACCATTTACCTTCCATTTACAAAAAGTTCAGTATTATTTTAAGTAACTGAAATAAAAATCACTGATGTCTGCAGCATGTGACACCAAGGACAAAAATCTTTCGGGTTTAGATGAGAAGCCCTTGGGATGGCTGCTATCTTTCTTGTTCCATCAGAGTATGGAATTTCTGGTGAGAATGTTTCTGTCACAAAGTACCCTGGAGATGCCATCCCTGTGAAAGAGCTATCATATTCTCTCTCCTTGGGTGACTTCCAGTCCATCCATTTCATGGGGAGGGAGGAAGGTACCGGTTTATTTCAAGATGACTTTAAAGGAAAATTTTCTTGCAAAGGTAGACATTTAATGACCTGCAAGGCCAAGTCCTAAAGTTCAGACTGTTGTGATCACTGTGCTACTCTGATGTCTATGGATTTGACACAAATCCCCAGCCTAGACTGCCCATTCACACACGCCTACTGACCTGTGACTGGTAAGCATAAACAAAAGACATTAAAGCATGTTTAGTTTCACACTTATCAGATAAGCATTTCAGTAAGACAGCACAATACACTTCATTTAAAAAGTAATCAAATGTAGCAAAGATAGGCCAGCTAATTTTGCATATTATAACCTATTAAATTATCTTAAGCCAAACACAGACTGAACAAGGCATTAACAGGGACATGCTTTGGATAAAATGCTTTTCTTTGGTTTTTTAGTATTTAGTGTTTACATCATTTGTTGTCACCCAGGAGAAGATCTAAAACTCTCAAATGATGGGAAATCCCAACTTGTAAGTTGTTACCTACCTCCTCTCAGCAGTTTTTAGCATTGCCTGCATCCGCTCTTCTATTGTTGCTTTAATTAAGAATCTATGTACAATAGTAGGTCTAGAAAACAAATAATAATTGTAAGTTTAAAGATCATCTTACTAAAACTGAGTAGAAAATGACATTATATACACATGCTACATCCATTAGTCTACTGGTGCCCACTTGTGGCAGGTCTTTATGAATGTACTCAGGGACAGGCAACAGCACATACTGCCAATGTGATCTTCATGAACTAACACTCTCATGGGGGAGACAGATAATAAACACACGAGAAAATCAGATGCATGCATAGATTATGTATGACAAGTTCAACTGAGAGAAGGGAATTAGGCACTAAGCACAGGAGGAGCAGGAAGAGCATGCAGACAGAAAACAAATGTTCATATATATTACTGGGATGAGTACATGGTTGGGAAAAGCTAAAAATGTTTTCGGGGCCAACAGCAGGCTAGCATGGCACAACATGAGGTTACAGGTGGGCAGGGTTCATATCATAAATGGTAGTCCTGCAGGATTTCACTGGATTTTTGTGATTATAGAGGCATGTGCTCCATATGTGTTTATGCATATTCTGATTTATACTAGGCTGTACTGTAGAAAGCCTTTGCTGCTGTGGAGGAAGAGAAGAGAGATAATCTGAAGTCATCCTGGCAAGAGGAGATGGATTGTGCTTTTCTGTCAGTGGGATAAGAATTAGTCAAAAAATGAATATCTGTGAAATACAAGAACAAAACTAAAATATTTTGAACATAAGATACAGAAAAGTCCTAGATTTCCTGTCTGAGCAAGGATAGATGATAAAAGTCACATTAAAATATGAGAAAAGCTTGGGCTGGCTCAGAGTAGCACAAATGTAGTTTTGCTCTACCTGTGCCAAACTTGAGATATCTAGTCAATATCCTGAGGGAAATATAAAGTTCCTAGATACATGTGCAGATAATAGCTAGATATAAAGCTGGTAATGTCTAGGTTCAGGGATGTACCCATGAAGGTTGTCCACCTAGTGAGAGTAGATAAAAGGAACCACTGGACCACAGCAAGAAGTAGGCTACCAGTTAAACTCTAAGCTTCATTTCAGTGATATTACACTCAGGGGTAGCTACCAAAATAGAAAGGCTGACAGAACAGCACACCAAGGGGTGGAGGAAGACTGTAAAGGAGTGCCACTTTAAAGATGATTAACACTCATATATATTCATGTGATGCATTTCAAGATGAGAATATGAGGAGGTGGGATTTAGGACAAATGGGATGAACAAAAAAGGGCACTTCTTCCACCGTAATAAGGACAAACACTATACCATGCTCTCCTAACCACTACCAGAGCTACACTCTAGCCTGAAAACAATCAGTGTTAGGTCCTGAATCCTCTTGCCCAAGCATGGAAAATGTTCAGCACACTCTTCCATCTTTTCCTACTTTTTCTATTTCTAAATGAATCATTCCAAATTATTTTTTTTTATTTAAAACAAAAAGGAAATAATTTTTAATTTTATTCTCTTCTTTTACCCTGCAACAAAATCTCTCAAAATCCTATTCCTATGGGCTGCACAGTAAGAGTGGGGACCCAGGGTTAAAGTATGGACGGGCAGGCAGCAGGGATGCACCTGCCACTTTTCACCTAGCCATGTCACTATATAAGCTATGCAATCCTATGTGTCTGTTGAACTAGTGTTAAACAAAAAATCCTTATAAGTAGTTGCCTATACTGTTCTATTTAAACTGCTTTTGATTATGACAAAATAAAATTAATGGTAAACCTCCAATAGTAAGATTTCTATTTTGACATTTTGCAGTAGGTTAAGCATGCAGGTATCTTTTCCCCAGGGCTTTGTAGTTTACGTGTGCTAGAATTTATTTAGTTCTTTGCCCATCACTATTCTTTCTCTCCTTTATACTCCCATTCATGCTCATAGCTCAAAAATACCATCACATGCTGCTGATGTCTAAGTGTGTGCCTCTAGCCCTGGCTTCTCTCCCAGTCTCTGAACATACATATCTTGGATAGCTAATAAAATCTCAAGCATATCTAAAGTAGACCTTTGTTCTTGCCCCTGAATCTGTTCTATCTCATAGTCTTCCTCTACTCAGCCAAAGGCTTTCTATCCTCCTAGCTGTCTAGGTCAAAGCCCACAGTGTTGCTTACCTGCGAAGCACTATGCCCACAAACGTTGTCAGTTCTACTCCAGAATAAACCCAGAGCCTGACCACTTCTCACTGGGTGCACTGCCACTACTACACAAGCTACCATCAAGACAACATGGAGTGCTTGCTCCCCTTACTTCCTGGCCTGCACACAGTACTCAGAATGATTGTTTCAAAGCTGAAGTCACATGTGTCTTTCCTCTGCTCACAGCTTCCCAATTAAGGCCCAATATGAGTCCCAAGCCCCACTGAGTCCCTTTCCTACCTGTCTCAGTCTAGCAACTGTGGCTCCTTGCTATTTTTTTTTTTTTTAAACCAGCAACACTGTTGGCTTACAGATGTAACACTGATTTTTAGTGCCTGCTTAGTCATTCTCTTTTTAAGATATTAGTATGATTCTATTTCCAATCTCTTTCATGCTTTGCTCAGATGATACCTTCTCAGGAAGGCTGGCTTCCAAGTCATCTGTGCTCTTTATTGTCCCACCTGGCTTGAGGTTTGTAGGTCCTAACACAATATGCTCTTTACTTACTCAATCTATTGCATACTAACTGTCGATACATTATCCTGCATACAACTACATTAGAAGTTGCATAAGGTTATCTCAAATGCTATCTCAGACTATACATGGCACACAGAAAGTGCTCAGCAAAAGACCTCTGAAAGAAGTGAGTGGAGACTTATGAACACCAACTACATAAGTGATAATGGAATGATAAGGCACTCTGAACTGGAGGAGGCTAGACTGTCACTGGAGAACAACCATACAAAGACTAAAGGAGTCTCTTGAAGAAAAAAAGACAGGCTATTTACTGGGAAGCAATAGCCTTAATGGCCTTATGCTTCTAAATCTGGGACAACCATGTCTAAGGAAAATGCTGGGATAACAAAAGGTCAGTGTTTGGGGCTGGCAAAATGGCTCAACTAGTAAAAGTACTTGGTAAACTTAAACCAACAACCTGAGTTTGATCCTTAGCACTCACATATTTACTTTTTTTGTTTGTTTGTTTTCTTATTTTATGTATGACTGCTCTGCTGCATGTACACCTGCATGCCATAAGAGGGAATCAGATCCCTTTATAGATGGTTGTGAACCACCATGTGGTACTGGAAATTGAACTCAGGACCTCTGGAAGAGCAGCTCTTAACCACTAAACTCACTTTTCAGCCTAGCACCCACATTTAAAAAACAAAAGTCAGATGTAGTTTATCAGAGGCCACAAGAAAAGCAAGTGAGATTGCCTCTATAAAATGGAAGGCAAGAACTGACATCTAAAAGTTGTCCTTTGACTTTCTTTTGTTTGTTTGTTTTTCGAGATAGAGTTTTTCTGTATAGCGCTGGCTATCCTGGAACTCACTTTGTAGACCAGGTTGGCCTAGAACTCAGAAATCCACCTGCCTCTGCCTCCCAAGTGCTGAGATTAAAGGCCTGTGCCACCACTGCCTGGCTTCCTTTAACTTTCAAATGTACAACTGGCATGAATACACCTGCATTTATACATAAACTAAATTTAACTGCATTCTAAATGGCATTGGAAGGACTTTAGAAGTGTGTATTGATTATAGTTATGTTACTTTGCTATATTTTATGTAGGTTTTTTTTGGAAGCATTCAAAGGCTTATCTTGATCATAAATTTGATGAGATTTAGAATTACCATAGAAACACAAATTGTCAGTACATCTATATGGGTATTTCCACAAAGGTTTAAGACGTATGTGCAGAAGGGAGACCCACCTGAATGTGCACAGCTGAGGTCAAGAATGGATGAGGATCAGCACTCATCTGTCAGTGCTTGCTCACTGTGGCTGCAATATGACTATCTACTTCCTGTTTCTGTCACCCTCAGTTTCCCACTATACTCTCAAAACTGTGAGCCCAAATAAACCCTTCTTTCCTTAGCTACTTTCGTTTGATGTTTGCCACAGCAATGAGAAAAGTATTTAAATATAGAATCTGTCTCTTTTCCACTTAAAATTAAAGCTGCATTTGGTTTCAAAGCTGAAGTTTATCAACGATCCAGATTTCTGACTCTGGCATGTAAAACTTCATTTACTACTTCTCATGTTTTACCTCAGCAGTTCCAAACTGCTCACAGTCCTAGGAAATGTCAGCTTCTCTGCCCTTTATTTCTACATATGCAACTCTTCCACAATTGCTTTCTAGCCTAACTTTAAAATAATCATTCCTTCAGCCTAATGTGTTTCTTCAGGATACAAAGCATATTGTTTTGTTCATAAAACTTTAAATCATCTTGTACTTGTGCTACACAGTGGCCTTTTATGTATGTTTCTAGATGGGATTATGTCTTATATGACTGGAATCTTCAGTATGTAGCATAATGCCTGACACAGTTTAGATGCTCAGTAGTACTAAGTAAGTGCTTGTCTGTGTGCCTGTATGTCTTCAAACACTCAAGGCCTCTAATACCCATGGGTAGTGTAACTAAGAAACTGACTTACAGATACTTACAGTCTGGTATTTGAATAAAGCAAGTACCTATCACATAAAAATGATGACTGGTTCAGATACTGTACTAAAGAAAACTATTTTTAACTAGTTTGATTGATTAATTTATTCACTTTGTGTGTGCATATGCTGCAGAGCATGCAGACATGTAACAAAGTGGAAATGTCCACATCTGACTTCATGTGATGGGCTGTAGTTAAAGTACATACTAAAAATAACATATAAAATTATTTTCAGACTATGTATGAGATAAAAGAAACATAAATCAATCTTATATTTAAATATAGACCCTTTCCTCAAACAGTCCAGGATGTAAAGACAAAACAAAAACAAAAACAAAAAACAAAAAAACAAAAAGCAAAAAAAAAAAAACCCAAAAGAACTCTAAACAACTTCTGGTCCCAAACATTTCAGGTGAGAGAGATAGAATGTGTACTTAAGAAACAGACAGGGTATGATAAACATACATAAAGAATTTAAATGCTGAATTAGCTTCTCATAACCTGAAACAAGGTAATAAATGTCAATTTTAGTCCTTACTTTGTCTGTCCAATTCGGTGCACTCTTCCAATGGCCTGAAGCTCATGGGCAGGGTTCAGTATAGGCTCCACAAGCAGGACATGAGTGGCTTCGATGATAGTCAATCCATTAGAGCCTGTGTGCAAGGGCAGCAGCAAAATATTGATTTGGGGATCATATTTAAATGCTGAAAGGTTCTCCTAAAAGAAGAAAGGTACATTTTAATTTTAGCTGGATTGATTAAAATAAGTACAGTTATGTTACAGCTCAAGAAGAACATGGTAGTGAAGATTAAAGAAGATTAAATGCTAATCCACCAATTTTAGGAACTGGAATGTTGTTTTTTTTTTTTTTTTTTAATTTTGAAGAGAATCATACAAACAGTTTTGCTTTTATTGCATGTAGTGGAAACTACATCATACATATATGTCATACACGAAAGCTGAACTGTATGAGTATAGAGGAAAATGAGGGAAAGGAAAACTATGCCAAGTTAATGTGAAGGAAGACAGGAATCTGCTGTATTTTCAGTTGTTCTTGTATGTGGTGTGTCTCAGATTACAGGTGTGACTGTACTAACTTTAATATAAACAAAATTTTAACCACATGTACTTTTTTCTGAGTGTGTATCTATAGAAAATAATCCCAGGGTACAAGGACCCCTTCAAAAGAAATACTGCGAGGCTATTTCTTCCTAGATTAAAGAAAAAGATCTCCAGACAAAAACATTTTTTAAAGACTGTCTTTTCAAACTTTTTAGCTTGTCTATTATCAAAAATATCTACAGTTTTTTTAAATTTTGCTCTAAGATGTTAATTTCATAGATAATCAAGAACTTTTAAAACCTTCTTACAGGGTTCAGGACAGAAGATAAACCAAGTCAGCTAGAAAACAGCATTTCAGGTTGCAACTGATCTATTAAAAACATGAGCAACATTTGGACACACCTGGAAAGTCTTAATGCGACTGATTTGTGTAAATTCCATGTTGTTGTCGGTGAGAGCTTTTGAAATAATATCTAATACATCTTGCCACTAGAACATAAAAGTGAGAAATAAGTGTTTACACACAGCTTTTGGCCAAAGAGATTTGAGAAGGGAATAAATCATAATTAAACCACAGTAACTTTTGTACTTCAGTTAAATGAGCAAAACCAAACCAAACCCTCAGGTGGAGAACTTACAACACTAGCTCTGCTGGGAAATTGTGTTTTCTTTCCCCATCAAATACGGGTTGAATGGTAATACAATAAAATACAAGCATCACCGAAAATAATTAAAATATAAATAGAAAACAATGGTGTATTTAATGGACATGGTTTATCTTTCTAAATGTAAAACTAGGATTTTGCTAGATTTATAAATAATACTTTATTCATAGTACATTAACTACTTTTTCTAAAATAGGCCATTTGTGAATGAGTCTTTGAAGATTACAGATTCTAATTTTTCAAATATCAAAAATATCTCTAAATGACATCAATATAAAATATAATACACAATGATAGGAATTGCCTTTATAAAGTATTATCACATTTCTTCATACATAAACTTAAGGTCACAGAAAAAATATGACAGTAATTCTGAGTCTTAGATCTCTTTCCGTATTTATAAGTAGTTCTTAGGTAGACACTAAGTAGAGGTAGAAGACCAGCTAGACTGAAGCAGAAAGTCTTGATTATACCGTTGAGAAAACGAGTGCTTTGGCCCCTGGATCTCTAAGTTGTATTTTCATCAGAGTTCTAACCACAGCTTCCACTTTTGTAGAATGGCTACCCTTTGAACACAAAGAAGAAAATACATTAGCACCAAACAAAACCTAGTTAAAGAAAAAAAGAAAATTGGTATAAAACACTTCATTCAAACTATATATAACAGAGCAACTACACACATACACACACACACACACACACTTAGCAAATATATATATATATGCTTATTAGTCTTTTTATTGTGTTTACTGGGAATTTTCTTTACTGTCTAATTGCAGAAATGAATGAGTTTATCATCAAGATGTTTAATATACAGCTTAGTGCGGAAGCAGCATCCTCGGCATGAGCCTGATTACCTGAATTTCAGTTCCCAGAGCCTATAGAAAGGAGACAGTCATTATCTACATGGTGTCCCCTGACTTGGCACACATGCCATACCATGTACTTTCTCCCCTGCTCCCCAAATCTAAGAATAAGGATTTCCTAAAAGAATTTACACCCAGTTAACTGAACATAAATGCATTCTAGAAAGTCATACAGTATTGATACCAAACATTTTGTAGTTAGGTTTTATAGTTACTAAATTCTGTTACAATAAAGAACCAGAATGTATATTAAAAAACCTTCCTCACTATTCCATTCATTTCAGATATTTTAAGATTAGAAATGTAAGAATACAAAGAATGAACTCAAGGCACCTTGAAAACTGAAGGATTCAACCAATGAATACAATGTCTTTGCAATGGCATGACCATGGACAATGACAGATATACAAGGTGCCGACTAACACACAGGCAGACAGTTACTTTACAAGAATTTTCTCTTTTTGTTTCATCTTTCAAAACTGTTCCATCACAGAAATATGGAAATAGAAAAGTGGTTTAAAACCTGAGGAATAAACAAATGATAAACCCATCATCACTGTGTTTAACCTAGCCTCTAGTAAATAAACAGCAGCAGCTTTTCAGACCTTAAACATGAACAGCACCGCGACCTAAATGGAGGTGCGGAGGAGACAAAGCAAAGGCAAGCGGATGTCCACAGCAGCGTTCTCCTCACTGCTCTCAGTACACTTACTTTTATGGGAAAAAATACAGGACAGCCAGGGCTACACAGAGAAACCTTGTCTTGAAAAACCAAAACCAACCCACCAAACAGAAAAATAGGTACACAAGGAAGAAAGTTACCCTAATTTAATGGGAAGACAAGATTTGGGGAAAAAAAAAGGCGAAAAATCTGCATGGTAAAATAAGGATCATATATTTACTTTTTTAGGCATACAGCCTTTCAGTTACACACACAAGGTTTAAAAAAAAAGTAAAGGAGACTATACTTTCTCATTCTACTGATCTAAAACAATAGTAAAGAGGTTCAGCTAGAACCACTCATAGACCCTGTAACATGGCACCTTGGAAAGCTTTTCACTTCCCATATGGTTCAGTGGGTAAAGCACTTGCTGACAAGCCTGATGAACCTGAGTTCTATCCTTTGAACTTACAAGGTAGAAGGAGAGAACCAACTTCCACAAGCTGTCCTCTTACCACCAAAAGCAGATTCATGCCAACACACACAAGAAATGTATGTTAAGCGAAGTACAAGATAAACACGAATCCTTTAATCTACTGAGCTGTTTCTTACTAAAAGTTCAAGAGAAAACAGAAAAAAATTTTTTATAAGCAATATTCTAAGTGGGGGTGTTAACTGCATGTAAGAAAACATCAGCTCATTCTCCTGCTATCAAATTTAGATGGTTCAATGGTTCTCAAAAAATCTCCATAGATTCTGAGCCATTTGTGTCCCAGTTCAATTATTAAGAATAACTGTGTATAGAAACCAAAAGCTTTATCTTCCCAGGAACTATGGGGAAGACTGTCTGGAACCACTGTGTCTCTATGGCCTCTGTTTTGAGTCTGCATGCCCTTCACAGACTTGAAAACAAGTATATAGTGTTGCAGGATTGACTGGACAGGAGAAGGGAGGTGGAGCAAGGAGTTGAGACAGAGACAGAGACAAAGACAGAGACAGAGACAGAGAGAAAGGGAGAGGGAGGGAGGGAGGGAAGGAAGGAGGGAAGGAAGGAGGGAAGGAGAGGGAGGGAGGGAGGGAAGGAAGGAGGGAAGGAGAGGGAGGGAAGCAGAATGGACGCTGATGTGGTGCTATCAAAAGGTTAGAATAATTGGGTTAAAGCTTTATCATTCTCAATTGGCTCTAAAATTATTTATTGTATTGGCATCTTATAAACTGTAATTAAATTGACATATACATCTAATTGGTTAACTATAAGCTTAAGAGTCTTGTTTCTACTGGGTAATTAGGTGCTGAGATTGATAACCAGGGCTGCGTGGGGCATTTCATGAAAGTGAGAGGAACTCGGATGCCCCATCTTAGAAATGGCCTGGTGGGAGCCCTGTGGCCTCGCAGGGCCAGGGAGTTGGTGGCTGAGAGACCAAGTGAGATAACCTGGCGCAGAGACTAGCCACAGAGAATTGGTGGGCAGGCACTAGCTTGGGAACCTGCCGATTCTCTCTCTTTTTTTTAAAAATTTATTTTTATTAGATATTTTCTTTATTTACATGTCATACGATATCTCCTTTCCGAGTTTCCCCTCCAAAAAAAATAAAATAAAATAAAAATAAAAAACAAAAACAAACCCCTGCTCTCTCCCCCCTCCCCCTGCTCAACCCCCCACCCTCTCCTGCTTACTGGCCCTGCTACACTTGGGCATAGACTCTTCACAGAGCCAAGGACTTCACCTCCCACTGATGACCGACTTGGCCATCCCCTGCTATACATATGCTGCTGGAGCCATTAGTCCCACCATGTGTGCTCTGTGGTTAGTGGTTTAGTCCCTGGGAGCCCTGAGGGTACTGGTTAGTTCATATTGTTGTTCATCCTAAGGGGCTGCAAATCCTTCAGCTCCTTGGGTCCTTTCTCTAGCTCCTTCCTTGGGGACCCTATGCTCAGTTCAATGGATGGCTGTGAGCCTCTACTTATGTATTAGTCGGGTACTGTCAGAGCCTCTCAGGAGATAGCTACATTAGGCTCCTTTCAGCCAGCACTTGCTGGCACCCACAATAGTGTCTGGATTTGATGATTGAATATGGGAAGGATTCCCAGGTGGAGCTGTCTCTGGATTGTCCTTCCTTCAGTCTCTGCTCCATAGTTTGTCTCTGCAACTCCTTCCATGGGTATTTTGTTCCCCCTTTTAAGAAGGAACAAAGTATCCACACTTTGGTCTTCCTTCTTCTTGAATTTCTTGTGGTTTGTGGATTGTACTTTGTGTATTCTGATCTTCTGGGCTAATATCCACTTATGAGAGAGTGCATACCATGTGTGTTCTTTTGTGATTGGACAACCACTCTGGAAATCAGTTTGGTGGTTCCTCAGGAAACTGGACCTAGTACTACCAGAGGACCCAGCTATACCACTCCTGGGCATATATCCAGAAGATGCTCCAACATTTAATAGGGACACATGCTCCACTATGTTCATA
>JADRCD010228786.1:0-17529 GCA_019843815.1 Montemys delectorum
AAAGATTACTTTCTTGCTTCTTCTAGGGTGTAGTTTTGCTCCTTATGCTGATGTTTTACATCTATTATCCTTTGTAGGGCTGGATTTGTGGAAAGATACTGTGTAAATTTTGTTTTGTCATAGAATATCTTCTTTCCTCCATCTATGGTAATTGAGAGTTTTGCTGGGTATAGTAGCCTGGGCTGGCATTTGTGTTCTTGTAGGGTCTGTATGACATCTGCCTAGGATCTTCTAGCTTTCATAGTCTCTGGTGAGAAGTCCGTTGAAATTCTGATAAGCCTGCCTTTATATGTTACTTTTCTTTTTCCCCTTACTGCTTTTAAAATTCTTTCTTTGTTTAGTGCATTTGGTGTTTTGATTATTATGTGACGGGAGGAATTTCTTTTCTGGTCCAGTCTATTTGGAGTTCTGTAGGCTTCTTGTATGTTCACGGGCATCTCTTTCTTTAGGTTAGGGAAGTTTTCTTCTATAATTTTGTTGAAGATATTTACTGGCCCATTACCTTGGGAGTCTTCACTCTCTTCTATACCTATTATCCTTAGGTTTGGTCTTCTCATTGAGTCCTGGATTTCCTGGATGTTTTGGGTTAGGAGCTTTTTGCTTTTTGCATTTTCTTTGACCGTTGTGTCAGTGTTTTCTATGGTGTCTTCTGCCCCTGAGATTCTCTTTTCTATCTCTTGTATTCTGTTGGTAATGCTTGCATCTATGACTCCTGATTTCTTTCCTAGGTTTTGTATCTCCAGAGTTGTCTCTCTTTCTGATTTCTTTATTGTTTCTATTTCTATTTTTAGATTCTGGATGTTTTGCTCATTTCCTTTACCTGTTTGATTGTGTTTCCTGTAGTTCTTTAAGGGATTTTTGTGTTTCCTCTTTAAGAGCTTCTAGCTCTTTACCTGTGTTCTTCTGTATTTCTTTGAGGGTGCTATTTATGTCTTTCTTAAGGTCCTGTATAATCATCATGATAAGTGATTTTTATATCTGAATCTTGCGTTTCCGGTTTGATGGTGGGAGAATTGGGTTCTGATGATGCCAAGTAACCTTGGTTTGTGTTGTTTAATTTCTTATGCTTGCCCCCTGCCATCTGGTTATCTCTAGTGCTACCTGTCCTTGCTAATTCTGACTAGAGTCAGTCCTTCCTGTGATCCTGGTTGTATTGGAACTCTTTGGAGTCAGTCAGTGTCTGTGACCCTGTGATTCTGGGATCCTGTGATCCTGGGCTTGTTAGAGCACCTGGGAGTGCAGCAGTTTCCTCTGGATGTTGTGGGACTGGCTGTGGAGCCTGGGCCCAAGGTCTTCTCAGGATACCAGCCCAGAGAGACTGGAAAGAACCCAAGCCACTCTGCTGGCAGAGTTCCTGTGTGCCTGGTCCCGCAGGTCCCAGTTATTCCTGGTGTTGGGACAGATGTTGGGTCCTCCTCATCTCTGATCCCTAGAGTTTCAGAATGCCTAGGAGTGAGTGGAGTTTCCTCTGGGTGTTGTGGAACTGCCTGCAGAGCTTGTTCCCAAGGTCCACTCAGGACACCAGCCCAGAGGGAATATAAGTTTTTAAAGTATGTTCTTTTGATTCTCTGGATTTCCTCTGTGCTTGTTGTTATGTCTCCCTTTTTATTTCTAATTTAGTTTATTTGGATATTTCTTTTTGCTTTTTAGTTATATTTATATATATAAATATTTTAAGGAGTAGATACTCAACATCATGATATTCTATCTCTCGTATCATAACACATTACTTAAATTCTAACATTGTCTTTAGGACTTAGCAACTTCTTTAGAATCAGTGTATGGAAAGGCCAAAGAAGGAACTAATAACTCTGAAGAAATACTTAAAAAGTTTTTTGACTGGCAGTGTACCAAAAGAGAAGAGTTTGCCAGTATTAGGAATGAGACAGAGGCTTCTCTGCAGCATCTCGTGGTGTGGTTCCAGAGCAGCCAGAAGGTAAGCAGAGCTCCCACTTAGCAATGCTTGTGGAAGGAAGCAGAGATTGGTTGTTTCAGTTCTGTTTCTTCCTTGTTCAAAAGTTGACATTATGTGCTTCTAGTTATCAAAGTTATTGTAGTGCAGTCAGGATTTTTCATCACTGTTGAATTAGATTGTTGGTTTTATTATATAAAAAATTCATCTTGCTTTTGTTTCTGTTTTTCTCTTTTCATTTTAATTAGCTACTTGCCTTAACCACTAGTTTTAAGAATGCTATGTTTATGCATCCTTTTTGTTTTTGTATTTAAGTGTTATGAGAGTGTATCCTTGCTCTTTTCCCAGAATTCCCCTTTTCTGTTTTTGGTATAGCTTTATGTGCTACTACAGGTACAATGAATACTAATTGAATTACTTAATTGAAATACCTCATTTTTATTTTTGAAAACAAGGTTTTTGATCTGTCTTTGGATGAACCATTGACTTCAGAAGACATGATTGGTAATATTGATGAAATTCTAGAGAAGACTGAGTCATGTGTCTGCAAAGAGCTAGAGCTATCTCTCATTGTGAGTAATGATGCTATGCATTATTAAATAGATTTTGTTGGTTTTATAAGACTTGATTTTAGAAGTTGTTGCTGACAGTTTCTAAAAATAACAAAGTATTGAAGTTTTATGTATTGCTTATTTTTTTATTTAGAATATTGATTGTCCTGATATGCTTTCAGATAGCTTCAGAAATAATTCATGGCATAATTAGGATAACATTTTGCCTATGAGCATCCATGGATGCCAGCATTTTGTCTAGAAAAGGATTTGAGATATAATTTGATATGATACAGCAATTATCAAAGACATTTTCACTTTGAAGTTTATTGTTTTAACCATTTTTTTTTTGTTGTTTGTGTTATAATTTGATCTAGGAGCAAGGTGTCGTAGACAAGGAGATTATTTTAAGTACATACAGTCAAGTGCTGCAAAAGATCCATTCTGAGGAAAGGTTCATTGCCACATTGCTATCCAAGTATAAGGACAGTGTTGAGGTTGGATTTTGCTTTGTTTGATTTGTCTGATGAATTGATATTTTGTGTTTTTAACTTGTTGAATTTTTCTCAAGTAGTCTAATATCCAGCATGCTAATTAGTACTCCTAGAAAAATGGTATACCATTGTGGTCTGGTATATAATTAACTTCAATGTAGACTATGAATGGTGATTTTGTTGATAATATACATTTCACTGAATCTTAGAATATTTGAGTTTCTTATGAACTTAAAATATATGTTATCATTTTCAATTTAGTGTACTTACTATAGGAAATTTACTATAAACAAGAATTTGAGAAATAGAAACATTGTTTTTAATACTTTGAGTGTAAGAGATAGTTATAGAGAATGTGAATGGGTGCATTCATCCACATTTATGAACACACACATATGCTTTGCATTTCATTGTCTTGTGAAGGTATTTTTTAATGACTTTATAGTATATTATGAACTTTCCCCATATGATCAATGATTTTTTTTACTGTTCTTTTGAATGATTTTTATTCATGCATAAATATGTTGTTTAACCTTATGTTGGATGTTGAGGTTGCTTGTATTTTTTTTTACCATATAGATAATAGTTTATGTATCTTTGAACATAATTTTATAATTAAAACTACCTTAAAAAAACCCTACCTTTTATTCACCTGATGTAATTGTCGTCTTGGAGGCTTTCTGCTGAATAAGCTCACCCTTCTTAGCTCTTTCTGAACTCTAGCTTTTCAACTCGTCTGCTTTGGCTCAAACTCCTCTCCAAGCTGACTGATTCAATCTGGGTTCTCTCAACTTCTCACTGAATTACTCTGTGTGTCTTTAAACTAACTCTGGCAGTTGTTCTAATCTTCTGACTCCTTCTCATTTTCTGGTGCAGCTTGTTCTCTCTAACCTATATGTAAAACACTAAAAAACTCTGCCTCCTCTCTCTCTTTCGGCCTGCTCTTAAGCAGGCTCTTTCTTCCCTGTTCTCCTGAGAGTTGGGCTTATCCTACCTCTGACTCATTTTGTCAAACTTTTCTTTGATTCATCACTTTGTCTGCCCCTCAAACTAGATGTCACTTTCAAACATGGCTGCTTCCTTCTACCAGCTTCTACGTATATCTTCTCAGATTCTTGCACTTTATAATTTTTAAGTTCAAATGAATGATTATGAAACTTGATATGTATTATCAAAGCACTTTTGAGAAGAATCATTTCAGCTTAGACTCTCACTATAAATTTCAGCATATATTTATGTCAGCAGTGTGTGTCTACAATTTCATGTCTCAGTTGAATTAAAGAGTATTTCCTTTAGTACCTTGAGTGCCTTGCGATTCTTCTAAACAGAAATGTGGACAATTAGGAAAATCAGTTGAGAGCATTGCTTTTTCAAAAGTTATGGAATTTTCTTAATGTTTACTCTAAACCCAGGTACTCATAAAATAATGATGTTCAGTGACTGTTGTTTCATGTGTTTGAAAATATGGTAATTCTTTCTCTCGTACAGTTTAAAAAGCAGATCATTGACTGTTTAAATAAGAGCCCCAGTGTGGATTACTTGCTATCCATTAAGAAGACATTGAAAGGCTTAAAAGCTCAACTGAGGTGGAAATTGGTTGAGAAGAGTAATTTGGAAGAAGTAAGAGAAAAAAATTCTTCTAGTGTGTTCACATTGGTTGAACTATTTTAAAAAGCCATATTTACACTCTCTAAAACCAGAGAACCATTGTACTCATATTTTGTGTTATGTACTTTGATAGTTTTAAGTTTTTATTTTAATTACATTATTTAGTATATATGTGTGAATGTATGGGTGGCCTGTATCACTGTGCACATGTGGATACCAGAGAATAACTTGTGAGAGTCAGTTTTTATTTCTACCATGTATGTCACGGAATTGAACTCAGGTCACTTGACTTAGAGGCAAGTTCTTTTGCCCACTGAGCAGTCTTACAGGCCCAGTACTTAATCTTTTTATCTTTGTATGTGGAAATAAATTTGAAATGACATTCATACTGAATACATCTCCCAAGTAATTAAATATTTTAAAAATATGTTTTGTGTGTACATACATGTATGTGTTTCATATGTACATGGAGGTCAGAGGATAACCTTGGGTGTAATTCTTCAGGCACTGTCTCCATTATTTTTATTTTTATTGGAGATAGTGTGTTACTGGCTTGGAGCTTACCAGATAGATTAGGCTGAGCCCTAGGGAACCAGCAGTCGGCCTCCCTAGAGTAGGAATTAAAGGTTCACACTTCTTGTTTTTTTTCCTCTTTCTTCTTTTTTAAATATGAGATTTAATTTAGGTCTTCTTACTTACAAGGCAAGCCCATTACTGATCGAGTCCCATCTCCAAAGGTAGAATTTTGTGATAAAGTAATTTTAAACAGCATGGTCACTTTCATAAACTTATTTTAATACTGGATATAATATTTCTTCCAAGTTTTAAAAGTTGGTTTCACATGATATTAGAGCTGAAGAGATTAGGATTTTCTAATTTTCACTACTCTTCTTTCTTAGGCGTGAAGATTTGTGAATATATTAGTAATTCTATAAATTTTCTTGAGGATTTTATTAAAATCAGAAGATATCTGGAGTATGTCCTCATCCAAATTGATATCTCTATTCCTCTTCTTAGATTTAATTGGAAGCAAGATGGGAGATATTTTAAAACCAGTTACAGTTTAAGAAGCTCCTGTTCTATTATATTTTTAGGTTGTGGAGAAAGGTAGTCTTTTTCAGTCTTTTCAACTTTTGGAGAAGTATATCAGATGAAATTGAGCACATTCAATTTGCTAGGGCTATAGACATTGTAGAGATATCAAAATTTTAATGCACTTATGCCTTTTGAGGCAACTTATTTATTTACTATTACTCCATTAAAGTTATATAGAACATTTCTTATTTTTTATTGATTTAAGTTTTATTGCATTATGATGAGAAAAGATACATGATTTTAATTTATCTGAATTTGTTAATATTTAAAAACATATTTTAAGTAAATAGAATTAAATCACATTCTTGTTTCCCTATTATACCCCAACTCCTCCCAGAGACCCCTCTTCAATACCTACAATACCTTTTTTGTCATATTCTTTAAAATTTATAAAATATTATAACAATAAAAATGAGTATTATAAAAGTTGTTTGATATAAAACAACAATCAATTTAACAGCCTTATGTACATGCTTGTCTACAGCAATAGGGAAAATAATATGTTTTTCTCAATATAAATTTTAAATAACTCCAAAAATATTAACTGTATATTTTATAATAATACATCACTGCTAGTATTTTCTTAAATGAACATAAATATATGAAGTCTTTTTGTTTGTTTGTTTGTTTGTTTGTATTTAGTAGAGCTTAAAATCTTGGCTCTTACTGTGGTATAAGCCCAAAATAAGAACAGTTTTTAGACCTTGGATTTCATTGTAATAACGATCCTTACATCACCAAAGGATTTTACCTTCATAGTAGCTAAGCTAAGAGTTGACAGTTCTGCTGTCCCAAGGAATGAATTGTAGGCACGAATTTTGGATACAGATTTCCTGCTATGGTCAAAGCTATTTGACTTGAGTGATTGTCATCATTTTCAGCCCACAGAGAATATGTTACATTCATTTAAGAAATGGTATGTGTATTAAGATGGTCTATCCATGAAGTCATTCACCAACTGTTTCAATGAACAATGGTTCCTCTAGGTGTTGTGGGACTGGCTGTGGAGCTTGTATCCAAGGTCTGCTCAGGACACCAGCCCAGAGAGACCAGAAGAAACTCAATTTACTGGGCTGGTGGAATTCCTGTGTGCCTGGTCCTGCTGGTCCTAGTTACTCCTGGGTTGGGTCCTCCTCACCTCTGATCCTGGGCTTGTTAGAGCACCTGGGAGTGGAGCTTCCTCTGGGTGTTGTAGGACTAACTGTGGAGCTTGAGCCCAAGTTCTGCTCAGGGTACTGGCCCAGAGACCGGAAGCAACCCCCATATGGAACATTTCTAAATCAGATTTTTCTCATGGTAGTTAATTTAGACATTCATCCATCACTTTGTTGTGTGGGCTTGTAAAACTCTGGTTTCAAGTAAAAATTTTACAGAATCCAATTCAGTTGCTCTTCTTAATATTTATTTTAGTATTGAAATTAGTTGTTTTTATCTTCAAGAAAATGCACAGGAACTTAAAAATATTTAATAAAATTTTATATTTAAATACTTTTTTTTATAGTTTTGGGGAAAGTTAGGGTGAAAATCAGTGCATTTAATGTTAGGAAGACCTGCTATATGCTAGATACTGAAGGATACATGAAAACTATACAGACTGATTTACTATGGAAATTACATTAGTTCTTAGAGGAAGAATTGCTTTCATTCTAGTGTAATAATTCTGTTGACTATTTTTTTTCTCTGATAAAGTCTGATGACCATGATGGAACTGAAATTGAGAAAATAAAGCAAGAAATAATTCAGTTGCGCAATAGTATCTTTCAGGAAATTTATCATGAGAGGGAGGAATATGTAAGTATTTCTCTGAAATTTTAAATTAGATTTTACTCAGGAAATTGAATTTAAAATCACAGATTTCTTTTTCTTTTTTTCAAGACAGAGTTTCTCTGTCTAGCCCTGGCTGTTCTGGAACTCACTCTGTAGACCAGGCTGGCCTCAAACTCAGAAATTCACCTGCCTCTGCCTCCTAAGTGCTGGGATTAAAGGCATGCGCCACCACTGCCCCCCTAAAGTCACAGATTTCATATGACCATACACTAAAGGTATTATCTTGGTGTAGTTATGTTCACATGAATTTATAAGTTAATTTCATATGAAAAAATTCACAAAAGTTATACCAATGTAGAAATTTCAGGTTATTATAATGAAGAAAAATCACTTGTCATGTTCTCAGTAGTAAAAGCAGTAAGTTAAAATTCAACTTCTTGATAGTTTTTTTTTCTGATTGATTTTTAGAATTGAGCTTGTATACACTCACTTTTGCATAATTTTTTGTTATTTAACACATGACATAGAGATTCTCACAGATTTACATTAATACCCTTTTAGCTTGAGAAGCAATAAAAACATGAGTGGAGCAACTTGATCCACCAGAGACATAACCAGAAAGGTCATACCATTATCTCCACTCTCCTCCTAAATTCTGTGGCCTTAGGAAGTCAGCAGTCACCGGGCGGTGGTGGCGCACGCCTTTAATCCCAGCACTTGGGAGGCAGAGGCAGGTGGATTTCTGAGTTCTAGGCCAGCCTGGCCTACAGAGTGAGTTCCAGGACAGCCAGGGCTACGCAGAGAAACCCCCCCCCTCCCCCCCCCAAAAAAAAGAAAGTCAACAATATCTTTTTTCCCCCCCCCCCCCCCCCCAAAAAAAAAGAAAGTCAACAATATACGTTTTCTTCACAGTGGAATACTTCATAGTGCATTTTATGTTTCAGAGATATTATAAGGAAGAGTTAGTTAAGGGAAAGTTGTTCAAAGTAAAAATAGTATGCAAATAATAGACATTTAAGTACAACTTATGTACTATGATACAGTTTATGTATTTATGGCATGCCTTTGAATCTTTTAATAAAATCTGATAAAAGTTTAGAAGCTATCTTTAGTAAACATGTTGGTATATGGCTTTTCTTTATAAAATTCTCAGTTTTCTCATTTACTTCAAAATGCTTTATATAGTAGACTCATACTTATTTTTTATCTCAAGGCTTTTATGATTTTTTTCGTAAATTAAATAGTCATTTAAAAATGTCACTATATTCTTAATACTTTGAGAAATGACAGTTTATTAAGATTACAATATTTTCTTTTTCTTTGAATATGAAGTGAATCATGTTTTTCTTGATATTTCTTAAATTAGAAGTATTAAAGATTAGATATTTTATTAGAGGTAAAAAGGCAGATGGAATATATTTTCCTGAAAAGCAACATGCTACAGTTGAATGCATGTTTTGATTTATAATAAAAATACTTTCTAACTTTAGGAGAAGCTGAATAGTTTGACCCAGAAATGGTTCCCTGAGCTGCCTCTGCTGTATCCTGAAATAGGATTGCTTAAATATATGGTAAGCTTTGTTTCCCCTGAGAATTGCCACCATGCAGAGAATGTAAAGACATGGTTATGTTCATATAATTTCAGTGTCAGATCTATAATAGCATTTCTATTAAAGTGTTCTCAATAAATATTTAAAAGGGTTACTTGAACCATTCCTCTAGACCATCTTAAACCAAATAAAGTAGAGATATTGATGTGAGCTTCGTTTTCTTGGCAAGCAGGAGATTAGTACATTAAATAACTCAAAGAAGAGTTAGGAATTAACTTTGTGGGGAGAGTTATCATACCCCGAGTGGTGATAAAGAACTGGCCGAAGCACTGTTATTCTCTGATTTTTAAAATTGTCCCCTAGACTCATTGGATATCCAACATGTAAGAGTTCTTGACATAGAATGGTATAATATTTGAATGTTTGTTTTTTTTTTTTTTTTGATTTTTGAAAAAGGGTCTTGGGACACAACCTGGGCTAACCTTGAACTTGTCATCCTCCTTTGACCTTGCTGTGAGTTCTAGGATTACAGACTTGAGTGGGCATATCCTGTTTTCCCAGTATACATTAAAGTCAAATCTAGGATACTTATAATACCCAGTAAAATGCAAGTTTTATATAAATTAACCAGCATACAGTATTTAGGAAATGTATGACAAAAATCTACATTTTTGTGCAGATGTAATTTTATTTTGAATATTTTACTTACAATTGATTGGATACAAGGAAGTAGAATCTACAGATAGAGAAGAAAATTGTGTTTATTTATTGAGACTGTCAGTAGGCAGAGTGCTTGCTTGGCATGAATGAAACCTTTCTTTCAGTTTTCTAGCATTGCATAAAATGTATTTAATGGCACACATCAACAATCTCAGTACTTTGGAGATAGAGGCAGGAGGATCAAAGTTCAAGGCCAGCCTGGGCTACATGAGACCCTGTGTCACAAAAAAGGTGTTATTAAGTAATGATAATAGCTAAAACAGTCTAAAAAGAAATGTTTGTTTATGAGTTTATTTTCATAAATGTGTAAGATTAAAGTTTTTTGAATTGCATTTGTTTATGTAGCTTCATGGCTTCCAGTTCCATAAAAACAAAAACATTCTTTAAACAGTTATTATAAAGTCTTCCCATATGATATTTTAAAAATGATGTGTGAACTGGGTATCATAACTTAGTCATATAATCTCAGATTTGGGGAAACTGAGGAAATGGGATTGCCTTTAGTTTGAGGGCAATCTGGCCTGGGTGACCTGAGTTCCAGGATAGCCTGGGATACCAAGTGAGACCTGCCTTAAAAACCCAAACACCTACCCGTGAACATACAAGAAGCTTACAGAACTCCAAATAGAGTGGACAGAAAAGAAATTCCTCCCGCGACATAATAGTCAAAACAACAAATACACAAAACAAAGAAAGAATACTAAAAGCAGTAAGGGAAAAAGGTCAAGTAACATATAAAGACAGGCCTATCAGAATTACACCATTACAGACTTCTCACCAGAGACTATGAAAGCTAGAAGATCCTGGGCAGATGTCATACAGACCCTACAAGAACACAAATGCTAGCCCAGGCTACTATATCCAGCAAAACTCTCAATTACCATAGATGGAGAAAACAAGATATTCCATGACAAAACCAAATTTACACACTATCTTTCCATAAATCCAACCCTACAAAGAATAATAGATGGAAAACATCAACACAATGAGGGAAATGACACCCTAGAAAAAGCAAGAAAGGAATCTTCCAACAAACCAAAAAGGAGATAGGCACACAAACAATTCTGTCTGTAACAACAAAAATAACAGGAAGTAACAATCACTTTTCCTTAATGTCTCCTAATATCAATGGACTCAGTTCCCACAAAAAGACATAGACTAACAGACTGGATACATAAATGGGACCCAGCATTTTGTTGCATACAGGAAACCCACTTCAGTGACAAAAGCAGACACCCTCTCAGAATAAAAGGTTGGAAAACAATTTTCCAAGTAAATGGTCCCAAGAAACAAGCTGGAGAAGCCATTCTAATATCAAATAAAATTAAGTCTAACACAAAAGTTATCAAAAAAAAAAAACATAAGGAAGGACACTTCATACTGGTCAAAGGAAAAATCTTACAAGATGAACTCTCAGTTCTGAACATCTATGCTCCAAATGCAAGGGCACCCACATTCATAAAAGAAACTTTTCTAAAGCAAAAAGCACACATTGCACCCCATACAGTAATAGTGGGAGACTTTAGCACCTCACTCTCACCAATGGACAGATCATGGAAACAGAAACTAAACAGAGACACAGTGAGAAAACAATTGCTAGAGTTAGTTTAGAATCAGTCCACTTGGAGAAGAGTTTTGAGCCAGAATAGCTCAGTTGAAACAGGAATCCAGAGTTCAGCAAGAACTAGAAAGGTTGAGCTTATTCAGCAGTAAGACTCTGAGACATTACTTCAGAAGAATAAAAGTTACTTTTACAATTGTATGATAAAAGAGGAAGCCAGTCACATTTTTAATGCCAAATTGTTATATAGTAATTACCTTTCCTAACTTGGAACCTTGATATGAAGTTAACCTTTGCAGAAAAAAATGTCTTTAGATAAAACTAATTTTTTTCTTTGTAAGGCATTGCCAATTATTGATAGCTTCTGGGTTAGGATTGGGGGACATCTGTCTAATTCCCCTCTTAGTACTGACACCCAAGTGGTTTAGACATATATGTAACGTAGGTGCAGTAAATGTTGCCTCAGTCTCTGAGTTTACATATATGTTGATACTGATGTGTCAAGAAGATTTTGTTTCCTTGGTGTCTTGCATCCCTATTGGCTCTTAGAATTAGTCTGTCTCCTCCTTCGTGGAGTTCCATAAGTTTTGAAAGGGAGAAATTTTGATAGAGACCATTGCCTGTAGTAGGTGAACAACATAAAACAAATTCAGTGGTATTTTTTAAAAGATTTTATTTTTATTTATTTTTTTATTATTATATTTGTCTCACAATGCTCTGTCAGGCTATTTTATTTTTAACCTTACAGAACTTATAATGTATGTGCTGCAGTCCATAACTATTTTTTTTTAGTCCATAACTATTGCATTTTACATTAGCAATTTTTATTTTTGTTTATTTGTTTGGTTTTTCCTCCTCTGGTTTGTTTGTTTTATTTTATATTATTATTACTATATTGATTATTGCTTAGAAAAAAAAACCCAAACTCCAAACCGAAACAGTAAAAAAAAAAAAAAGAAAAAAGAAAAAGAAACCTCAACAGCAAAAATGTCCATTTCTCCTTGAAGCTAGTAACTCTATCTGTAGAGGCTATCTTGGGTTTGGTAAACTACACTGTATTCTCAATACTTATCTTTATACCCACCAATCAGTATAATACAGTTAGAAGTTATAATGGGAAAGTGACAGCAGTACTTTCATCACAATATGGATAAGAGGAAATCTCACAAGGCCATACCTTAGATAAAAACCTACAGGCAGGTAACGACTCCAGAGATACGCCCCCTGATGGTATTCAATATAAAGCAGTTAGCACTAAAAACCTATACATGTGAGCAACAATGAATGGACTCATCAGGTTGTATTTATGTATCTAACACATTAAAAAAACAGAGTAGGGAGACAGGGTTTGGAGGGAGGGGTCATGATGTTAATACAGTACATATATGTGAAAATTTAAAAATAATTTTAAAATAATCCACTAAAGAAAAAACTCCTAGTTTTAATGTAAACATAAAAATGATGGAATTAAAATTTTTGAAGATCATTTCTACATTTAAGGATGTTAAGCAGGATAGAGGGGTCAGTATTACGTTGTAGTCATAATTTTTAGAATTCTCATTGCTGTTCTTTAGCTACTTGTGTTTACTGTTTAAGGACATATATGAGGGTTTTCAAGTAAATATTACAGTTCCCTTTAAGCTTGTCATCTTCACCTCATTTGTTTCTACAGTCTGGTCTAAATTTACAGCAGTGACTAAATGTCTGGTAATTACACAGAAGACAAGGAAAGTTTAAGAGCCAGGAATTAAAAAGAATCTAAACTTTAATAAGCACTTCTTTTTTAGTTTGATGGTGTTCACTTCATTTAATAGTATGCCCCTAACCATGTTGTGATTTGAAAAACCTAAGTCATTTTTGATTGTCTAATAAAAATTTGTGTCTAGAATTCTGGTGGTCTTCTTACTATGAGTTTAGAGCGGGACCTTCTTGACACTGAGCCCATGAAGGAACTTAGCAGCAAGCGTCCTTTGGTGTGCTCTGAGATTAATGGGCAGCCAGTTCTCTTAAAGGTAAGTTTAAGTTCTGATCCCTAGAAGTTTCAGAAGTATAAAGGAAGTAGTGACTTGACTTTTTTTTTTTTTTAAGATTTTATTATTATATATAAGCACACTGTAGCTGTCTTCAGACACACCAGAAGAGGGCATCAGATTTCATTACGGGTGGTTGTGAGCCACCATATGGTTGCTGGGAATTGAACTCAGGACTTTTGAAAGAGCAGTCTGTGCTCTTAACTGCTGAGCCATCTCCCCAGCCCGTGACTTTACTTTTAAGGAAGAAAAGAAACCCACTATTTTTAAAATATATAAGTTGATTGGTATGATGATTATATTAGAACTAATTTTGACTTTAAAGTTCCTCTTCTTTCCTTTATGAGTACTGTCTTTATTAGGGTTATTAATGTTCTTTTTTAGAGTAATTTACTACATTTTGTCCAATAGCTTTTAAAAATTCTTGTTTTTCTTAGATATTTCTTGAAAGCTCATCTATATTGCCAACACAATCTTGTGCTGCTTAGTTTCTTTTAAGTTTTTTTTTTAAATTTTCGTTTTTATGTGTGTGTAAGTGTTTTGCCTGCATATGTATCTTTGTTATATATGTATGCCTGAACATGTTTTGGTCAGAAGAGGGTACTGGCCCTTCTGGAACTGGAGATCATACAGTTGTGGGCTACTATGTGAGTACTGGGATCCAAATTCCCATCTTTTACAAGAGCAGCAAATGCTCTTAACCACTAACCATCTCTCCAGCCCCATAATTTCTTCTTGAGAGCTAAGAGTATGAGTTAACATCAGAAGGTCTTCAAGTTGATCTGTTGCTACATATTTGGCAATGTAGAGTAGGCTGCAGGAGAGTTACTCCTTTCCATAATATAGCATTCAATGCAGATGGAGAAGGTACTGAAAGTTACAATAGAAAAATAAGGTAATTTAACTTCTCATATTAAGTTGAAGTAATAAATTAGAATTAGGTTTTTAATGTTGAAATTATCAATTCTGGTTTTTGTTGTTGTTTAGGGCTATTCTGTGGATGTTGACACAGAAGGCAGGGTGATTCAGAGAGCAGCCTCCTATCATAGAGCTTGTGGATATGGTAAAGAAGAGGAGTCTGGGCTACTGCCATTAATATTCCTGTTTATGTGTAAGGTACAGTTCTTAAGCTAATCTATTGTAGAAATGATTCTTTTAGAAATAAGTTTTAAAGTAGTAATTTATTCTTCTTTATGTAAAGTAGTAGTTACCTCATAGAATTAATGTACAATACAACTATATTGATGAATTGTTCACTTGAGTTACGTTTTCCATTTTGCTTCTTAGTCTGATCCTGTTGCCTATCTGATGATCCCATATTACCCTAAGGCAAACCTGAGTGCAGTTCAAGCCAGTATGCCTTTAACTTCAGAAGTAAGTAAAAATCATTTCATAGTTGCATGGAATGAGAGAGTAATATCTAATACATAACACCTAGTACTGCACGCTCTCCTGCACAAATATTTGGCCTGCATTATTCTATTTCATTCTTGCATCAGCCTGTGCTTTATCTTGATAATACATGAGAAAAATGAGGCTGAGAAAGATTAAGTGATTTGAGCAGAACCTCTTTATCCAGAAGTAGAACTGAAACTTGAAGTTATGTCCTTCTGGTTCCAGAGCCCAGACATGCAACTGTTAAGCTGTGACACACACACACACACACACACACACACACACACGTGTGCATGTGTATACATATCTATATCACATGCATGCCTAGGACAGTAGTTGGTATCTGGAGTTTTAAGTGGCAGCTTTAGTTTTTATCATTTTAAATTTAGGACTAGCTGCTTTATGTAGTGGTTATTTAAAATTTAAGTTACATTAGAGATGTGTGTGTGTATCTGCATGTGTGTAAAAACCACTTATGATGTTATCAGCTACATAGAGTATTACTTTTCTATTGCTATGATAGAATACCAAGACTAAGGCAACTTATAAAAGAAAACATTTAATTGGATTTAAAATTCCAGAGTGTCCTGATGACAGAATAAGACATGAGGCAGCCGTTTCAGCTCTTGCTTGAAAGGAAGGCAGGAGGCAGAGAGTATACTAGGAGTGACTCAAGTCTCCTGAAACGTTTAAGCCTGCCCTAAGTCACATACATCCTCCAACAAGGCCATCCTTCTCAAATAGGGCTACCATCTAGGGACTGAGTTTTCAAACATACGAGCCTCTGGAGGCCATTCTTGTTTAACTCACTACACATAGTTAAGCTTTATCTAGCCTGTAATTCTTTGTCTATGTTATATCTTTAATTTGAAGGAAGCTTTACTTCTAGGATAGTCTTTTAATAGAGATACAATTTATATATTAAAATGAGATGTCAGTTTTCTAAACTCCACCTTTTCAATGTGTATTTATTTGCAGGAAGCCTTAAAAGTCATGAAAGGTGTTGCTCGAGGACTGCATACATTGCACAGTGCTAACATAATTCATGGATCACTGCATCAGAACAATGTATTTGCCTTAAATCGTGAACAAGGAATTGTTGGAGATTTTGACTTCACCAAATCTGAGGTAAAATATCATAGCTTTATAAAATAGAAACTACTCACTAAATTTGTTCAGCATTTATACACAATGTGCTGATTAATTGTAAGGTCTCTACTTTCAGTTAAGGTTTGTCATGTAGTACAAATAGTATCTGTAACAGTCATCTAGATGGTAGTGAGCAGTGTGTGGTTTTGCCATAAATACAGAAAAAATCTAATGTATTCAATGGCATTGACAACATTGATCATTACTTTTCTCATCAGGAACATGTAAGAACCTCCTTCTGCTTGTGTTTTTTTCTTTCACGAATTTAAATATATATACTTTGTTATTATCACATTTTTGGAGGCCTGGGAGCCGTGGGTGTTTTTATTTAGTTTAAGTCTAGGTTCAACTATGTGGCTTTTAATTTGTTGTCACATTATTTCCCAGTAGGCAGTTTATAGAAATGACAAAGTCCAGACAATTAAGATAATGTAATATTTTTATGTGTATAGGTGGAATAGGCAGTCTAAGAATGTACATGATCACAAAGGAGAATTTTTCTCTTTGCTGTTTTAATTGACAAAGATATATATGTTTATTGTATATAGCCCATTTTAAAATATGTATATAACATAAATGTCTAAATAAACAGTTCCCATTTAAAATACAACAGCTTTATTGAGATAGAGTTCACAAGGAGATAGTGTAGAATTCTGTGCTAGTTTTTAACATATCCACATAGTGGTACATTGATTATCACTATGTTATTCCAGATAATTTTCATCACATTCCAAAGTAGTTACTGATTAGCAGTTAATTTTCATTCCTGCTTCTGCTCAGACCTTGGAAACCAGTAATATACTTTGTGCTTCTGGATTTACTTATTCTGTAGTCTCATAAAAGTAAAATTATGTAATAGTTGGCCTTTGATGAATCATTTTTGTTATCTAGTGTAACATTCAGAGTTAATCTATGTTGTTGAATGTTTAAGAACATAATTTTTTATGGTCAAATGTATTTAATTGTATGTATATGTAATACTTTGGTGTGTGTTTTCATCAGTGGATAGATATTTGGATTTATTTTTGTTTTTGTTCAGCATCCCACTGAGTAGCAAATCCTGGCTTTGAGCTATCTTTGTAGCACAGGTCTTGAACTCCCAGTGATCTTTCTGTTTCAGCCTCCAACATGCTGAGATTACAAGTATGTACCCTTAAACCTCTCTCTAGGTTTATGCTTTTTAATTATTATGAGTTAGGTTGCCATGAATATTAGTATGTAAGTTATTTATGCAGACATTCTCAATGCTTTGGGGGAATTGTCATATAATTCTGTTTCCTTACTTTTGAAAATTTCTAGTGTTTGATAGAACACTTAATAAGTCATATATGGGGTTAAGTAATAGTTTGTATTACAGTTGATGTCCACATATCTCAAAACACATTATAAGCAAACAAAACTGGCTTGCAAAAAAGAAAAAAGTCATTGCAGTTGTTTGAATATGCTTGGCCAAGGCAGTGACACTATTAGGTGTGGCCTCATTGGAGGAAGTGCAAATGGGCTTTGAGACCCTCCTTATAGCTTTCTGGGAGACAGTCTTCTGACCAAGATGTAAAATTCTCAGCTTCTGCAGTTCTATACCTGCCTGGTTGCCGCCATGGTTCCCACCTTGATGATAATGGATTGACCTCTGAACCTGTAAGGCAGCTTCAATTAAGTGTCCTTTATAAGAGTTGGCTTGGTCATGGTGTCTCTTC
>JADRCD010228787.1:0-11136 GCA_019843815.1 Montemys delectorum
CACTAGCGAGTTCCAGGTACCTTGGGAATTTGTCCTCAGCCATTCTCCCGCACCTCTCCCTCATATAGGCCTGGTGGCTCACACTGGTTCAAAGTAGTTCAAATGACTAATCTCAGCACTTGGGAAGTTAAAGCAAAAAGGATGAGCAACATAGTTTGAGACCAGCATGAGCAACATAGTGAGATCCAGCCAGCCAGGGCTTTATAGCAAAACTGGGGGAGGGAGAGGGGTTGGCAGGGAGAGTGACAGTGACATCAAGGAATGGGGGGAGCCAAGCATTATGTGAAACACATTACATGGCAGTCCCAACAGAGCCCTAGGTATCCCCCAAGGATCAAATGTACTAATAGTTTTCTGCAGAGCAAGAGAGGGCAACTCACACTCTACAGAAAAACACAAAGGTTACAAACAGCTTCCTCCCTCTCCCTCTCCCTCTCCCTCTCCCCTTCCCTCTCCCCCCCTTCCCCCTCCCCCTCCCCCTCCCCCTCTCTCTGTCTCTCTCTCTCTCTCTGGGGATTTGCTGCCAGATGAGCTGAGAGCATATAAGGTCAGGTTCTTGCTATACAAGTTCCCAAGTTTAGAGGTTTGGGATTTTGCAATTGGGGGTAAAGGGTATTGACCCACTGTACAAACGGCTTTCCCTGGCATCCCCATTGGGTCCTAACACTTACTTCAAAGACCTTACACTTGGGGCTCACTGCAGGGCAACAAGCACCAGTTTGTTGCTGCAATAGCAGAAGCCATGGGAAAATTCCTCAGAGGAGCAAAGCTGCCCCTTCCAGCTCTCTGTCACACACAGTACTGTCCTTTCTTGCTCCCAGGACACGGCACTGACACCACGATGGCCATGTGACATCATTTAAGATAGTCACTAGTTGACCCACACGGTCACTCCTCCATCCATCCTAGTAAACCTCTCTTGATAACAGATTAGGAAAAGAGACCGTACTCAGCTGTTACCCAGAAATCTCGGGGAGATATCAAATGAGCATCCCAGAGCTCACTTAAGCCAAGAGTTAAGAAACAGAAGGATAAGCCAGTTCGTATAAGGAGCACAAGACTGTAATCCCAGTTTCTAGGAAGGCTGAGCGCAGGAAAACAGCAGACTGAAGAGCTGCCTGAGGTACAGAGTGAACTGAGGGCAAATCTGAGCAACTTAGCTAGCCCTGGCTTCCAATTTCTAAATAATAAGAAGCGGGGCTGGAGAGATGGCTCAGCGGTTAAGAGCACTGACCGCTCTCCCGAAGGTCCTGAGTTCAAATCCCAGCAACCACATGGTGCCTCACAACCATCCGTAATGAGATCTGACGCCCTCTTCTGGTGCGTCTGAAAACAGCTATAGTGTACTTAGAATTAATAATAAATAAATCTTTAAAAGAAAAAAATAAAACTCTAAAGGGACTAGGGATGTAGCTCTGCAGGACAGTGTGTTTGGTACACACCGAAGGCCATGGATTTAATCTTCAGAATCTAGAAGATACACTAGGGAAATAGGGAGAAGCTCAGGACAGTTGACAGCTGCCTGGCACGCACAAATCACTGAGTTTGATCCTCGGCACCACAAACCAGGCGTGGTGGCACATGCTTGTGAGTTTGAGGCCAGTCAGGGCTACATGAGACACTAGCCCCCCCTCCCCAGGGAAGAACAAAAGTGGAGAGAGGGCAGAGAGACCATAGCCATGGAGACACAGGGGGCCGGGGACATATGCCACATGTAACAGGGATAAAATCCAAAAAGCACAGCTAAAGACACATGACCCGAACACAGGTTAGCTGTCATGAAACTGAAGCCCCAACTGGCAGAAATTTGAGCCACAGAAATTACCAGTTGAGTCCCTCAGCCTGGAGAGCCATTCTCACAGAGAGCAGATGGGGTGGCTTAGGATAAAAGGGAGCTGTTGGCAGAGGGGGGGGGGGGGAGAGGGAGGACCACCCTGATACCTGGCTTGCTCTGACCTCAGCTCACCTCGAAGCAGTCCAGTTTGGTTTCCTACAACTTAAGGTCACTTTGGCTTCTGTGCCTTTGTGATTGTTCTTCAGCCTGATGACCCTCTCAGTTTCTTGCTCAACGGTCAAGTTCTAGATAAGGCTCTCCCTGACCACAAGGTAAAAAGGTACTCCCACCTCCTACCCCCTCCCCCAACCTGACAGCAGCACTCTAAAGCTCCCTCCGCAGCTTCATTTTCCTGCCTCAGTTCTGAGAACCCTTTACAAACATTAGTTTGAAAGGCAGAGGTTCGATCCCACAAGGATAGGTACTGCCATCTATTCTGTTCCTTGCTGTCTTCCTCCCACCATCAAGAGTCCCTGGTACTGGGATGCAGTGATACGTTCAACCGAACGCATCATCGTTCATCCCCTAAATACTCTGGACCACCGAACACAGAACGTTGAAGGAACTTCAGACGTCACCAACCTCAAACCACCCTTCAGGCTAACACTAGCTAGGAGAAGGTGGGTTCGCGCCCCGCCCCCCGCCCGCCTCCCCTGGACCCCACCCTCACCTCCACCCCAGTCTCTTCCAACTTAAGCTCCCAGGTACCGGTAAACTAGGTAAACTAACGTGGACTTCTAGCTCCTGGCGCTATCTCTACAGACTAAATGAAATTATAAGACTTGGGTTGGGTGCTCTGGGGCCCTCCACTGCTTAACCAGCAGAAGCTGGCTCTGGGTGACCCCGCCCTCACTCCACCCGGGCAGGTCGCCCCTGGTGAAAGAGAGCTAATACCGAACCAAAGAAGCAAGAGCAAGACCCTAGAAGAAGAATGGGGGTGGGGGAGGGAGAGGAAGGAAGATTGTTCGGTTACAGGTCAGGTGTTCCCTACAAGCCATTATCAACCTGAAACCCTCCATACCGCCACCTTAACTTCCAAGACACCTAAGCGTGATGAAGGGGGGCAGGAAGGGGGAGAGGCACCGGAAGTTAGAGCGCTTTCTAAGAATCCTCTAGCCTCACCAACCTCCAAAGACGAGACAAGGTTTAATAAAACGCGGTATAATTTAAGCGCGGCTAGAAGGCAGCTCAGCTAGTCGGACAGCGCTGACTAATGGAATGGGAAAGGAGCAAAAGAGAGGACGCCAGCCCACACGCTCTGCTCGCCCGCAGCCTCCAGAACGGCTTGCTAGCAGATGCTCTCATCCGAAACAAGTGGCCTCCAGACACCCAGGAGGAGAACACAGACAGCGCAGTGGGAAAGGATTTCGTTGGGACGTAGAAGCACTGACGAAGGGGGCGGCAGGATAGCGAGGGCCCAGCGCAGAAAAGAGGGGAAAAGAAGAATAATAAAAATAAATGCACTTTACCTCGCAGCGACCCCTGGGGACGCAAGGTTGTGAGACTTCCCGCCGGGAAGCAACAATAGACGTTCCAGAAGCCGAGCAGGAACACCAGGTTTCGCATCCTTCCCCGCCACGCCCCCTCCTCTCAAGCAGGTTTTTTGGTTTGGGTTTTTTGTTGTTGTTGTTGTTTTTGTTTTTTAAACCACTAAAGCCTCCTGAGCCTAAAAGCGGACAGGCCGGGTCTCCGCCAGAAGGTGATGTGGAGGACAGCTGGCGCGGAAGTTAGCACTGCGAGCGGCGACGGGGAAAGGGAGCGTGTGGAGGAGGGACACGCTGCCTAGCCCGACTTGTCCTCGCCCGGACCCGCTGCGAAGCCGGGACTCGCCGCTGTCACACCGCGAACTCCAGGAGAAGTACTTTTTAAAAGTATTCTAGTCATCTGACCCATCGCCAGATGGATATTTGCATAATTTATTCCCGTCTCGGGACTCTGATTGGTCACACCTTCTGACGCCCAAACCGAGAACTTCCCAAAGTTTGAATGAAAGTGCCACACACCCACCACGTGGACGCCCGCAGGGATAAACTAGCCACACCGCGGTCCCGCTCCACGGGCTGCTGAGTCGCCAGCCTCCCCTGCTTCCTTTCTTATCCGTGAACCCTCAGATCCTCATCTCGTCCCCTGGATCCCACAAAGGGATATCTCCCCAATATGGTACTTCCACTGGAAAAGAGATCCCGGGAGACAGGAGGTCATCTTCTCCAAGATGGGGGAGCCAGCCAGCTCTGGAATGGTTTCTCCGCACCCAAGACTGACGGTGGGGATGGGCGAAAGCCACCTAGGCTTCGTTCGTTCCATCTTCCTCTAGAACAGCTTTGCCCCAGGTACAAGCAGCGTGATGGCAGATCCAGGAGCTGTGGACTAGGGTCTGCTTTTTAGGGTCACACAAACCCCACCTCAAAGACCTCGTTCCTAGCTGCGACGCTCAGGACAAGCCACCCAACTTGGACAAGGCCATTCCCTCACCCTCCGCGATGTAAGGGGATGAACAGTTCCCGAGGCTTAGGGATGGTGGGGAAATTGACTCGCTTGCCTAGGAAAGCGCTCAAGTCCGGTAGGCGCTCTGTTGTCACTGGGGAGTCGATGTGGAGTGTCACACGTCACCCTTCCCAAAGGGAAGGTGAACCCAGAAAGGGTCTAAGACACTTGGCCCAACCTCTGCCACGCGCCCAACTTCCCGCTGAGTGGAAATTGAGCATCCTCCTGTCTGTTTTTCATCCTTTCCTCCCTCTTTAATCTGGATCTCATTCATGTCTGTGAGCCACAAACGGATGACACTGTAATCCGGAATCCGTGCAGAGTTCCCAGGTCTGGGGCGGTGGCGGAGCCAATGCACCTCCCAGCCCGTGGAGATCTTGAGCGCTAGGCTAACTGGAACCCGCCGCCTCCGGGCTGCGCGTCACACCATCCACTCTCCTTCAGCTAGAAAAACTGCTCTACCGGCCACACCCTAAACGACTGCAGGAGACCGGCCCATCGCTCCCCGGAAAGGAGAACCCCTGCAGCAGCCCTGCTTCCCTTCCCCCATCCCTTCCCCCCCAGGGGGGGCGGCTGGGGGGGGGGGAAAAAAAAAAAAAAAAAAACGGGCCCTAGCGAGCAAATCCTGTTCTGTGACTTTGGCTGCCAGGCGAGCACACTTCGTGGCTCACGTGAGCTGTCACCTATTAACAGGAAGTAGATTGGCTTTATCTTTTGAGTGTAAAACTCAAGGTGATCAGTCTGTGGGAAGGTTGATATCACCTCCAGTCCTCCCACCCACCCACGCACACCACACACACACACACACACACACACACACACACACACACACACACTGGCCCTTTACCATTGGCAAGCAACAAGCACAGGCCAGGTGTTACCTGCACTTAACAGAAAGAAACCGGCATCAGACTGCCTGCATCTTTGAAAGAAGTCGCAGTCTGACTCTGCTGCCCTAGATTGGCCTTGGCCAATTGTCCTCTAGATATGCGCCTTTGGCAAGTTTTACTAGCTGAATCTTTATAACTAACCTTTAGGGCTAGCCTGTGATAAATAATATTTTAAAGTTATTTTTGCTTTGTAGCTAAAATCAGGGGCTAGCCTGTGATAGATAGATAGATAGATAGATAGATGGTTAGATAGATAGATGGTTAGATAGATAGATAGATAGATAAGTAGATAGGTAGATAGATAGATAGTTTTAAAGTCTCCATTAGCTGGGGACAGCCACGGATAGCGCGAGCGCAGAAATCCCACAGCAGCCTTCCCCCAAGCTCCCTTTCTCTTCCTGTGTTTTGTCTCGTTCCTTCTCTCTTTAACTGAACAGTATGCAGGGTGTGTCTTGGAGACCTTTGTCACAGAAGAGACAACGAGGGAGGAGTAGGTATTCCTGCCTATTCTCCCTGGTGAAACAAACAACAACAAAAAGGTTCAACTAAACCAACCTCGATGGTTTAACTGAAAAGGCCATCGCTAGTTGTTTAGAGCGCCCCACTGTGTCTGCATATTAAAACTCAATGTGAGAGGTTTCAAAGCACCTACTGAGATTACAGTCGCGGTGCCGAGTATCAGTTGTCGTTCCTCATACATTCCAGGGGAGTTTTCAGCTGAACAATTCTCTTAGAAACTTCTGTTGGGCTCCAGTCCCGATTACAAGAGCTACCATGGTAAAGGATTCTAGTCATTTACTCTGGGCAGCCAGTGTCTGAAGACCTTTCCTGTGATAAAAAGAAGTGAATCCCCTCCTATTCTAACAGCCCACTTTCCAAAGCAGGCACTAGCTCCAGCCTCGCTTGCAAGGGTTCCCATTGAACCTCAATGTGCAGACTAAACTAATGAGGCTCCTGTCATCCCATCGTGCCGGTTGGTTAGAGTGCCCTCCTGTGTCTCCTCGTTAAAAACACAGTGTGAGAAGTTTCAAAGCACCTACTGAGGTTACAATCAAGGTATCCAGAAAGGGCCAGCTCTGCTAACCTGGTGCAGCATGGGGTCACCACTAGATCAGTGTGCAGAGAACTTTGAGCTTACCACCGTCTTCACTGAGCCCTTCAAACACGGTGACTCTGCTCTAAGGATTCCAGCTGCTACTCGGTGCTCCAGCTCTAAGAAAATTATCCAGAGCTGTTTACATTGCTTGCAACTAAGAAAATGACTCCTCTGGTATTTGTTGAGCAGGTACTTAGAGACGGGGACTCAGAGTGGTCCAGAGGCCATCCTTTCCTCCCAGAAGTCTCAATTATAGCTGTATGAGTTAACTCAGGAGTAGATGGAGCATCTTAAACCACTGTTGATTTTTGCTGTTCTACAAGTCCAGGATGAGCACGACAACAAGTTCCAGTTCTAGTGAAAATGAAAACACTTTATAGCCCCCTCACGGTATGCTTACATAGCATAAAAAGAATCCTAGCGTTTCTGCTATCAACCATCCTAGTTCCATTATGGATCCTACCCTGAAGACCTCAATAAAATAGCCACCTTCCAAAGGCCCTATCCCCTAAGACACTGAGGACTTCACCATTTGAACTGGGGGATGAGGGGCATGATTTAGTCTAAAGAGTCATGTGTATACAATCTTATTCATTTTCCAGTAGCCATATTATAAAAGTAAAGAAGAAACACATGAAATTAATTTTAGAATATATTTTATGCCAATACACTCAATATATTATTTCAGAATTATTTCAAGGACTGGAGAGAGAACTCGGTCAGTAAACGCCTGTCATGGATGTGTTGAGAACGCAAGTTCGATCACTCCCTAAAAGTTAAATTGTGTGGTGCGAATATTTGATCCCAATACTGGGGAGAATCTCTGGGGCTTGCTAGCTGGTCAAATCAGCAAGCTCTAAGTTCTGTGAGACACTCTTGTCTCAAAATATAAAGAGCAATAGAGGAGGACACCTAATGTTGACATCTGATGCACACACGTACACACATGTGCTCATTATTTCAACATGGTACCAATATGAAAATCATTAATGAAACATTAAAACTCTTCTTTTGAAATCCAGGCTAGCCACACTTGCTCAATAGCTAATATCTACCATGTTAGATCGTACAGTTCTATGGTATCAACACTAAACCCAGTCTTAAGAGATTTGTCAAGTATGCCATCTCCCTTTACAGATAATGAAACAGACACCCAGCCAGAATTGCTGGGTGAAGAGGCAGAGATGGATCTAAGCATGGTAATCCATGTACTTAGAAAGCTGAGGCAGGAGGCGCCTTTGTTCAAGGATAGCCTGGAACACATAGTAAATTTCAAAGCAGCCTGAGCTCCATAGGGAGACACCATCTTACAAAGAAAGGGAAAAGAGAAAGAAAGAAAACAAGGTAGTGGGTCAGGACAACCAGACTTTGTAGAAAGCCTGGAACAAAGAAAAAACCCGGGACTGGAAAGAAGTTTCAGAGGCCAAGAGCACTGGCTGCTCTTCCAGAGAACCCAAGTTTAATTCCCAGCATCCACAGGGCAGATCACAGCTATTGGTAATTCCAATTCTAGGGAATCCTTCACTCTCACACAGACACACACGCAGGCAAAACGCCAATGCACATGAAATAAAAAGAAACTACAGGAAAAATCACAAATATGGCCCAATCAAATATTAAACACTTAGCATTGTGCTAGATGCTATAGGAAGCTCAAAAGGGATGAAAATAATCACCGTGGCTTCATCGGAGTTCAGAGAAGAGAAAAACACATGCAAAAGGAGCTGGTAGGCCGGGCGGTGGTGGCGCACACCTTTAATCCCAGCACTTGGGAGGCAGAAGCAGGAAGATTTCTGAGTTCGAGGCCAGCCTGGTCTACAGAGTGAGTTCCAGGACAGCCAGCGCTACACAGAGAAACTCTGTCTGGAAAAAAAAAAAAAAAAAAAAAAATGGAGCTGGTAGGAAAGGCGGTGGGAGAAGCCAAGGCTTACACGGACACCTCGATAGATGGCTCATGCCCCAGCTCCTGGCTGGGATCTTCCTACATTATTTATTGCCTGCAGAATTTGGAATGCCAGTGCCAGAGCTAGGTCAGGAGAGTGGCATGTGAGCAATAAACAGCTTGGCACCTCCTCTCCACAAAGTAAAAGGCCACAAGCCTCCAACCACTGAGGTTTCCAACAGCAACAACACTTGCTAGAGAAGAGACGACCAACTGGTGAACTGGCTCAAGATGGTCCAGTGCCCGGCCCCTGGGTGTTTACATGGACTAAATGTGGAAAAACTGAGTGAAGCAAGCCAGGCAAGCTGGGTCTGGCTGCACCTCTCCCCACACACACACACCCGACGCCCCGGCTCCCCACCCCCACTATTTCTCAGAAGCATTAATTTGCTTGCAGCCAATCCTGTAATTTCAGTTTCCTTAAAAGTGGCCAACGACCCCTGTATGAAAGTACTCAAGAGTGGCATCATCCCATCTCACATCACATCACATCACACACGCACGCACGCACGCACACACGCACGCACGCACGCGCGTCACGTCGCGTCACGTCACGTCACACCACACACATACACACATACACACATCACCTCACGGCCCTCCTTTCTCTGCTTCTTGCCCCTTTGGTCTTTTCCGGTCCTCTGATTGTATCCAGCTCCAGAGCTAGCACTTTGGTCCACAGAACTCACTTCAGTTTGTAACTATGTATTATTTGTTTGGCTAGTTGAGTCATGCCCATCCCCCTCCTGGGAGAAGTTCCATGAAAGCCGCAGTCAGGTTGGGTTCTGCTTCTAATTTCCACAGATCCCGACACAAAAGCCTGACACACAAAAAGAGCTCATTTAATATTCGTTGAATGATTCTGCAAATGAAATATACTGTGAGTCTCCAACACAGGAAGAGTTTATGCAGCCTTAGCTAAATTGATTTGAGCGCTCACCCCATGAAGGATTTATTGAGGGGTCAGAATTCTCCAAGAGTACGGTTTGGAAAGCACAGAAATGTAATCCCGATCCTATTTGCCGGGTGATCCCAGAGGGCTAGTCAGAGGCCACTGGGTGTGGTCTGCCGTGGTAGCTTTCTTATTTCTGTCCCCTCTTTTGCACATAATGACCTCCATCCACTTCCCTCAGGTCCTTTATTCAGATGACACTAAGACTTTTACACGGTGGCGCATGCCAGTGTTTAGGGAGCTGAGGCAGTAGGATCAAGACATCAAGCCAGCTGGGCTTCTGAGTGACTTCCAGGCTAGCCTGAGCTATATAAGGAGACCTCATCTCAAACAAATCGAAACAGACATGGAAGGCAGTAAGTAATTCCTCTTGTAAAGACAATTTAATGAGACTTCATTGGTGCACTTTGTGCACAGTTTTGTTTTTCTCCTGAATATGTATCCAAAAAAGCATATAACAAGGGCCTTGAATAACTCAAAAGAATTTTCTAGAAACAAATCCATGCTATCACATTTCTCCGGGGAGAGGCCATATCCTGTTACAGATCAATCAACTCTGAGGATGAGATGAGGAATGGATAAGAAGCTCTGCTCACACTTAACTTCCCCAAATCACACACCACAGTGATTGCTCTAATCTGCTAGCCTCTCTAACTAGCACCTACACAAATGCTAAACGAGACCTGATGACATCATTGAGGCTTTCAGGATCTGAGGAGCCTGGCAACTCCAGGGCAAAGAATGTTGTGTTCCTGTGTGAAGACGCCCAGCTGAGGAAGGATACCACAGTTAGCCAGCCTGCACCCTCTCTCCCTCCCACCACACTCTCAGCTTCCCAAGGGATGGAGAAGGGCAGAAGACAGGAAATGCACAGGGGATGGGGCCAGATGACAAGTGGGAGGACTAGGCCACCAAACTAAGTTCCTCGTTAAGGGGTGTGGGTACTTCCAAAACTGTAAGGGAACAATAATTAAGCTGGAGCCAAAATGCTCCATTTCCTCACAATAACTGGTCCCACCGAGTTCAAAAGAGCTAAACGAATAGAGCCTGTCTTAGTCAGGGTCACTCTTGCTGTGATGAAACACCATGACCAAAAGCAAGTTAGGGAGGAAAGGGTTTATTCAGCTTACACTTCCATATCTGTTCATCATCAAAGGATGTCAGGACAGGAACTCACACAGTCCAGGAACCTGGAGGCAGGAGCAGATGCAGAGGCCATGGAGGAGTGCTGCTTACTGGCTTACTCCTCATGGCTTGCTCAGTCTGCTTTCTTACTGAATCCAGGACCACCGGCCCAGGAGTAACACCACCCACAATGCACTGGGCCCTCTCCTCACTAAGAAGATGCTCTACAGTAGGGTCTTATGGAGGCATTTTCTCAGTTGAGCTTGCCTCATCTCAGATGACTACATGTGTGTCAGGTCGACATAAAAGTAGCCAGCACTGACTCATAACCACAAGAAAAGACAGTAAAATAACAGCTGTCCTATCCAGTCACTAACCTCAAAGCATCAAAAATATATGGCTCCTTGGATAAATTTTTTTATACTATCAAACTCTTAGCTAACGTCAATCTTTTATTCATTCTGGAACTTACATAGCAGAACACAGCTAAGGAAAAAAAAATGGGTGTTCTACTAAATTGAATCTGTGACCGCCACGCCAGCTGGCTAAAACAGTATTTCCCTAGACCGTTTGCCCCTCTTCACCTTCTCATGGGCCACTCTTAATCACCCCTTTCCTCAGACTTCCAACACCTTACCATCCTCAATCATAGCTGATAGACTCACTTTTATTTTATTGGGAAAACAGAAAGCAGAAAGGAGTGTCCACTAGGTTACATTCCAGATCTGTGCCTACGTCTTCAGCCTGCTTTCTTGTTACTTAGGAAGGACTGTCTGTACTTCTGTCTAAACAACACACACACACACACACACA
>JADRCD010228788.1:0-21027 GCA_019843815.1 Montemys delectorum
GATATTATTAAATTCAGTAAAGGAAATTTTTGTTTATGTCTCTGTGCATTTATGCATGCAAATGCTTATGTGTATGTATGTGGGTGAGACAATCCTTAGGTCTTTTGTTATAAGCTACACACCATATATTTTGAGAGAAGGTCTTTTTCTGGAACCTGAGTCTAGCTTAGTAGAATCCTCCAGCTGTACAACAAGTGGACAATCATATGTATATATCTCCTCAGTAGCAAGATTATAAATTTCTAACACTTTACCTAATGTACAGTGACAGAACTCAATTTCTTATACTAATACAGCAAGCCTTTTACTGACTCAGTATTGGTTCAACCCCTAGAAACAGAGATTCATTTAGAATATCATGTGATAATATATATTGAAATGTTTCTGGCAAATACTTAGCAAGATATAAATAATAAATACTGGCTTTTGACAAGTATAAATCCATTGGCACACAAACAATAAGCCCACACAGAGCTCAGATATCTATTTCTATTGCAGAAGTTCCTTTCTTAACTAACTTTTAATGATGTGATAATCTACCAACATATGGAGCATGATTCACCTGGGAACTGGATTCTGAAGTTTGCACTCCTGCTTGAGGAACTTATTAAAATTGTGGTTTTCTAAATATGTCAGGCATGTACTAATTACATGGAACCTTTGGGGTAAAGATGATCTAGTCAATGCTACAAGATAATCAAATCCTACCATAAACTATTATAATATTTTATTCAAAACAAAACAGTGATTTTTTTGACTCTGTGTTCTCAATTTGAAAATATACCCTTAAACTGGTTAGATTAAAAGACAGGATCAAAAAACAAAATCCACAAACAAATAAACAAAAAGCTGGGTGGTGGTGGCACACACCTTTAATCCCAGCACTTGGGAGGCAGAGGCAGATGGATTTCTGAGTTCAAGGCCAGCCTGGTCTACAGAGTGAGTTCCAGGACAGGACAGCCAGGGCTATACAGAGAAACCCTGTCTCGAAAACCAAAAAAAAAAAAAAAAAAAAAAAAAAAAAAAAAAAAAAAAAAAAAAAAGAAGCAATGAATAGGAATGTAGGTAGCTATTAAAATTAAATCTTTCATGAGCAAAATTTGGGATAAAACAAGAAAGTCATGCCTTTTTTTAACTATCATATTTCATGCCTTGTTACTGAACATTTATATACAGGCAGTTGTAATTCATAGGCATATAATTATCCCTTTCATTTTTTTTAAAATGAGAATTTGACAATTGCAAAAGTTTCTTTGCTATTCATTAGTATCTTCTTCTGTAGATACTGATATGTGAACTAGACAATAAGAAACAAATATGGATGTAGTCTCTACCAATATTCTAATGTCAAGTTTCTGAGAAGAAAGATAAGTTAACAGAATGTAAGTGAGTAAATTACAAGAGATTTTTACTTTTCAATGTTAGGAGCACTATAAATAAGAATGCAATATCATAACATAACTTAATACATTCTCAATTTGGCCTCACTCCCTCACAAAAATAAAGTGGAAGTCATATGGCTGATTCTTCTAGAAGAGAAGACAAGTTTGCTAGAAATAAATAGACAATGTAAATGAGATAATAATTAATAGATGAAAGCAGTTCATAATCTGAATGCAGATTAATGACATTGAAGGGTTGTATATGATATTACTATTTAAATACAATTACTTTATGGAGTTTATTGATATTTAAATATGTATATTTATAGCATTTGCACATATACGTCCATATAATGGAACATGGGGCTACTTTAAAGAACTTGACAAATACTATTTTCTAGAATTTTGATTTGCCTATATAGAACATTTATTTGTCTGCATATTTAAGGTAATATCTTGTTTATTATATCTGTGGGCATAATTTATCTTGTTTGTGATTGCTGTGACCAGAGATGGGAAGCTAGAGTTTCTAATTTTCATATCTTCATTGCACTTTGGTGCTGTGTAATTATGTCTGCCTAATTGAAAAATCCACACAGGAAGGGAAATGAAGTCAGATAAGACTCAGGAAAATCAGAAAGCTAACAAGGCTTACAAATCCTACCACACTCTAATGTTATAAAAGGCAGTACCTTCTGCTGAAGAACAGCAGATATTTCAGTGGAGTTGCCTTCAACTTCAGTAGCAAGCTCCAAATAGCAGATTTCAATAAGCTTTGTCCATGGTGGAGTTTGCTGCTGGCTTTGAAACTTTTCTGCTTCTTTAACTAACCATCAAGCATGCTTCTGTAAATAATCCCCAAAATTCTATGGAATCACTAAGCTAGACATAGGTGGAATCATTTACTTGGTCTGTTTTCCTACCCTGTCTGGAATGAATAGATACTTGTTCATGTATCTCCTCAAAATCCATACAGCTATGTAATCCATATAGCTATTATTAACATGCACATTAAGTATGTATTCAGTAAGTTGCTAGATGGTGAATATATGTGCAAATATTTTATGATCATAAATCTTTCTAGAAACTTCAGGAGAATACCTCATGATATACATTTTAAAATGTCTTGCAATTTAAGGCTTCATGACATTTGTTCTAGCTTATTGGCTTTTAAATAGGAAGCCACTCTAATGGTCATATTCAGATTTCAGGTGGCTGCAAAGAACTGAGTACATCTGTTGTCAGCCAGAATATTAATAAGATTCATCTATGATACCAATTTAATTTCACTGAGCATAGATCTTTTTATATTATGTAGTTACATGGCAAAGTTAAATACTGTATAAAAATGTGCCCCTTCTCAACTGGCTTCGACAATCAGCTATGTCTTAGTTCCTCCTTATAAAACAGAAGTATCATGATGAAATATTTCATTTACTGTGAGTTAAATCAGACATCTGCTATGACACTGTGATGTCTCAGAACCACAGCAACAGTGTCAGGAGTGACAGATTTCATCAGTGAGAGGAAGCAAACGCACTTTCACCTCCTGAAGATTTATAGATGTTCATTATCAATATTTCTGTAAACATTGTGCCATCTTACGATCTAAGTGACATCTCATTTCCCAAATATAAACAACTAAAATAAGAGCATCAAAACAATTAAGCCACTTTGCATGACATCTACACATCTACCCTTCTAATTCATAGCTCTCTAGGGTACTGGGGACATTCACATGTCCATTGCTTTATGGATGTTGTAACTCTATAGAAACTGTAAAGGTCCCTGTGGAGATACACTAAAACATGTTTCTTTTCTCTGAAGTGCTTTTAAATTCTTCCTGCGGTTTCGTTCTTGCACTCAAAAAAATTCCTTTGATCTTTTTAAACCATTTAAAGTACATCATTTATTAAAATCTTCAAATGCATTGTGTTTTACTGCTAAGTGAGCATGAAGGTTAAGTGTGATGCATGTTTTGTTTGTGTCCTTGGATGTGTGAGTGAAGCAGAAACAGAAAGAAAAGTCTAATTAATATAAAACACTATTAGCAATGAGACACATGGCTTCTGGTTGTCCATGAGAGAATTGTTTCAGATAAACATAAGGCCTATCCTACACTCATTTTTTAAGATTAACATGGGGTGGAGGTTGAAATAGTGACTCTAATATGGAGTTTTGTTCTAACAGCCCACGGTTATAAACATTACTTGGAGCCATGTGATAAACAAATAATTTTCAATAACATTAGTATTTTATACTTTTCTTAGAACTCATCAATTAATTAAAAAACACCTTACCTGGAGCCCTATCAATCATGAGACTTGATAAGCTGTACTTGAAAGAGACAAGTACCATTTTATAAGGCATGGAATATATTGGGGACTGCCCAAGTAGTATCTTAACAGGAATACCCAGTTTCCCCATTTATTTGTCTTTTTTTCAGATCTATTGTCATTTGTAAATCATGTTGATATGCTATATGTAAACCAAGATTATGCAAACTATGCCTTTTAAATCTAGTTATGTTTTCGAGTCTCTCTCCACTTGCAGTTACTGCATTCAGTGAGGAGAAAGTTACGTCCTCTAATGATGAAATTCCACTACTTCTTTCTATAAGTATGCGTCCTATAAGAATTTGAGGGTAGTATAGTTGAGGAAATTATTATACAATCATAGATCTTGGTTTAAAATTCCCCCACTATTAGTTTGACTGTAGGTATTGCTCAGTTTCTTTTATGAGTTGTTAATGTTGGTATTATGGAGGAACACAACTTTGTATAATTTCTTTACCTGCATGTTTTTTGTCAAAAGTAGAACAAAGTTAAAATTTATAAAATTAAGTCAGGAAGAGTGACAATTCATGAAAACACACACTTTATGCATTATCTGCAGAACACAAATTGAACAGGTATGATACAGATACAAGCAACTAATGCCTCTGATGGAGAAAGGAAAAATGAAAGGAATTACCAAGAACAATTCAGTCAGTTGAGGTCATTTAAAAAATTTTAATAAAAAGGAAGTGAATATGAAAAGACTCTTATTTTATCAAAAGCAAATACATGTTCTATTTTATAACTGCTGATATCAGTGGATATTTTATAAATTTTCTTCATTTTATCACCATAAGAACTAACAGAGGCCTCTTGGAGGACAGTCATGTTAGGTTCCTGTTTGTAAGCACACCATAGCATCAGTAATAGTGTCAGGTATTGGGGCCTCCCTTTGAGCTGGATCCTAATTTGGGCCTGTCACTGGACCTCATTTCCCTAGGTCTCTTCTCTATTTTAGTCCTTGCTGTTCTTATAGACAGGGACAATTCTGGGTCGAGGTTTTTGTCTGTGGGACAGCAACCCCATCCTTCTACTTCAATCCCTGTTTTTCTACTAGAGGTGGACTATGAGTTTCCTCTCCCCACTGTTGGTCATTCCATCTAAGGTTTCTCCCTTGAGTCCTGAGAGTCTCTTATCTCCTAGGTCTCTGGTACTTTCTACAAGGTCTCTCTACCATCCACCACCCAAGGCTGCATATTTCTGTTTATTCTGCTGGCCCTCAGAGCGTCTCTTCTCTCACCCCAATACCTGATCATATTCCCCTTCTCCCTTCCCCCTCCCCTCTCCCACCCAGATCCCTCCCTCCTCTGCCTCCCTTCATGGTTTTATTTTCCCTCCCAATTGGGATTGAGGCATCCTCACTTGGGCCCTTCTGCTTTTTAACCTTCTTTAGTAGAAGCAGCTGACTGATACAGGCACAGATACACTCAACTGTTAGACTGAAGTCAGGGACTCCTGTAATTGAATTAGGGAAAGGCTGGAAGAAGCTAAAGAGGATGGTGACCTTAAAGACAAGCAGCCTCAGCTAACTTGGACCCCTGAGATCTCTCAAGACACTGAGACACCAACCAGGCAGCATATAGGAGCCGGTCCAAGGCCCTGACATGTATACATCAGAGAGTTGCTTGGTCTGGCCTCAATGGGAGAAGATGGAGCCTAACCCTTGAGAGACTTGAGTTCCCAGGGAGTGGGAAGGCCTGGCAGAGGAGAAGGGGATATCCTCTTAAAGATAGAGGGGAGAAGGAATAGGATGAGGAACTGTGGGAGGGCAGACAAGGAGGAGGGCAATGAGGTGACTGTAAAATAATAAAACTAAAATAATAATAATAATAATAATAATAATAATAATAATAATAATAATAATAATAGTTAAATAATGATTAGCTTCTGATTTTTCTCCCTTCTTCAGATTTTTCCTTCCTAAATTTCTAAGGAGATTTAAGATCTAAATTTCTAACATAAGATCTCTATGAGCAGCTTCAAACACACACACACACACACACACACACACACACACACACACATTTTTCAAAGTAAAATTTAGAGATTTTAAAATAGTACTCTAATCTCTACGGCAAAACATCCTATCATCAAGGATTTCCTCCAAGAAACACTCAAAAAATTGTCATCATGTTACTTCCAGGCACATTCTAGAGAGCCAACATAAAGGCTAGAACAGCTTTGTTAACTGGATCTAATCTTGTTTCTCTACAAACAAAACTCAGTGGATTTGGTTGTTAGCTCTTATGTCACTTGCTTAGAATTTATCAAGGGGGAAAAAGTTGTTATCAGTTAGAAAATACAAGACCCTTGGTGTAGGAAACTAATATTTGTGAAGTAATTCCAGACTTTTAATCAGGTTTTCAGTTTCTATTTTTCTTATATACTCTGCTTTATTTTATGAGATTCAGCTGAATCACGCAGAAAAAAAAAATGTGTCATGTCTCAAGTGTTTGGTTTCAAAGCATTTCTTTTCTAACTTGGCACCTCTGTCCTGGACTTGGGGATGATCCATCATAATGACAACTGGGGATCTGTCATCATCCTTGGGTGTATTGCACAATCACATAAGAACATGAGTAGAACTGTGTACTACAAGCTGTGTGAGTGTTTTCTTTTTAAAGTTAGCATGAATCATCTCATGGCTTATATACAATGGCTGTGTATTTTAAGGAAATCATTTAGTTCCTGCTACTTGCATTCTTCCCATTCATTTTCAGTCCAGTAATGGTAATGACTAAGTTGCTTTCTTTAAATTGAAGTTACAATGATGACATTTCCATGTGTGCTATTTTTATTTTCTTAGTGCTAGCGAGAGAGCCAGGTCCTTGTAATGTCTAAGCAAATGTTCTACCACAGAGCTAAATTCTCAATCCCAGTGCCCAGTATTTATGAAAAATCAATTGTTGTCAATAGATTCTTCAAAGTTGATAAAATGTAAATAAATTTCATTTTAGCACTTACTTGGCCTTTATTGATTGATTCTTTTACTCATTTGGTCATCTTTCCAAACTTTCCACATTCATCCCAAACCAATGTGTCTGTATTGACAGTCTTCTGGAGGAAATTACTATTGTGTTGATTATGACCATTCACTCTCTCTCTCCCTCTCTTCCCCCAGTCGACCTGTAGACCTGTAGAGGGATATTGCTGCTCAATTGTCTGAATTGAGTTGTTAATGGATTCAAGCACTTTGAAGTTGCCTCCAAGATGTAAGTGATACTACATTTATCTTAATCTCTTAGGCAATATTATTTACTTCAAAGTAATGATTTTATTTTAAACAGATAACTCCTTTTATTTAAAATCTTAGTGTGTTGAGTGAAAACATGTTCAAATTCATGCATCTATGGATATTTTTTCTACCGCGTATGTCTATGTTTAAGGCTCTACCTCTTGTCTCCTCCCGTGGTATTTTCATGGAAATGAGATCTGAGTATAATGTGTTTGTAACTATTAAATGCCATGTGTTGGTCTATGCTGTAATGAAGTACATCCGTGCCTTCCGATTTTCCCTGGCAACTATCTCCATATTCGCTGTCCTCCAATCACTGTCTGCAAATGTGACCACTTAAATCTGATCCCCCTGTCTGAGTCAGTTACTCAGATAAAAGGCAGTCAAGATCTAAGCGAGGCTCCATGTGGGACCCTCTTAATACTTCCCTTTAGAATGGATGTGGTTCCTCATTCCAGGAGTGTCTGCTTTTTGTTTCTTCCACTCATTCTTTATCTACTCCCTTGTCTCCTTCTGGATTCTTGTGAGCTCTGTCTTAAGCAGGAACCAATTATGCAGAATTTAACCAAAGGCTTTCTGAAATGCAAACAGTCATAACATATGTATCGTCACTCTCAACACTGCTGGTACCACTTCAGATGGGAAAGGATGGAAAATAACCAAGTCTGGCTTCTGAACTCAAATTCATCATATCTCTTTTGTTCCTTAGTTCAACAAATCATGGGTTCAGCAAAAGCCCACTTATTTTTAACTACTAAATACATAGAAATGTTATGAATTCCTCAAGGAAATTCAACAGACCTCTGGAAACTCTACTATATTGATTTGTATGTTCTAAATGACCATTAAGCTCATGACCTATGTATTGTTTTATTACTAATCACAGTGTACTTATTATACCAGTATAGAAATAAGTTAAAAATACAAAAATGTTTTGAGGTTTATGGTTACAGAGATACAAAGATAAGAAAAAAATGGATTTGAACAATTTTTTACTCAAGACACTTTAGCTACTCCTAGGATTAAGCTAAGACATAATGCATGCTTTCCAAGAATGTATTTCATAAAGTTTGTTCAATTTTGCTTCATGTATCTACTGTCCCTGTGTATTTCATCCTAAACAAATTAGTAGGTTTTACTTGCTATTATTATAGGGGCTCAAGCATCTTAGTTTAAATTTGAGACAGAGGTATGAATAAGAGGTAAATATATTCTGATCTTGAATATTCAACTAGCTTCCTACCCAATAACAATGAACTGATAGTCAGCATGTTCATAGGTAGGTTATGAATTTATATATAATACATTTAAATACATATTCAATGATATAGTTATTTTTATTCTCATCAAGACTTTTCAAGTACAATAAGTGTCTCTAATATTTTTTATATGAGACAATTAAGGTTTTGGAGGTCTTATTAAGCCATGTAATATCTCATGCAGACAAAAGATGAATTTTAATTCGTATGCTGGCACCTTTCATTATGTGTTGCTTTGGACTATAACTCTACATACAGACATGGAAGAAAATAATACAAACTGATTTGTAAATGGCAGACTACTCATCTGAATTAGAGAGAAATTTGAGATGACCAATTGGATTCTTCACTATTGACACATCATCCCATTTTACTGGGAAACTTCACAAAATAGAAACATGAACAGATGCTCTCCCATAGGAATTACTGATGGTTCTGTTAGAGAAGTAGTTGGCAAACTTATTTTTCTGGGCCAGACTGTCCATATTTTGAACCATTTTTGAATTGAGACATGTTCCTGTTTTAATTATTTCATTAAGTTATGTTAGTTAGAAGGTAGACTTAGGAGGAAACAAAGAACTGGTAGCCATATTTAATATGAGGAGGATTCTTCCAGTGAAGACTAATAGTCCCTAGTTTAAAGCATATGGTAACATGAAATACCTGAATTGTGCCTGAATTTTACCATCAGAACATAGGAGGCACCAGAGAAGTTCGATGACTTGATTATCTCCTACCCTTTTACCATCTTTCCACTATTGGTTATTAATACATCTCAAAGAGAATAAGGCTTCTTGGGGAAGTAATGCTATGAATAAAGACCTGGTCAAAGCATCTAGGGTTCTACTTTAGTGGTGACAATAGGGATCAGTGTTTAGCCTACTTGAGAAGTAACAGGGAAAGAAAAATTGGCTGAATGTAGATCTTATGTAGCAGTAGAGTAACATTCAACTTAAGTGCTTGGTAGTGACAAGTTCTGGAAGAAATTAGTCACACAGTTTCAAGGCTCATTATTAAATTTTTGGAGAAGGATAACATGAATGTGATGTTCAAGTAACAAATTCCACCAGAGCTGTGGAAATTTTAGTGGAAATACTAGAAATTAGACTGTGAAATAGTGTTTGACAGCAGAGCTTGTCAATGGATGAGATGTACCCAGAAAAATAAAATTGCAAAATCAAGTTGATGTAAGACCTGGATACAAGCCAGTATGTTAAGAAATATAACAACAGCAACAACAATAACAGAAAACGACTCAAACACAAACCATTCGTACATAATAAGATATGCATCTTGAATAATTTATTTTCAGTAGAGTGCTTTGAAGAGTAATTTTGTTCTTGTTCATCTCAAAATACAAGACATACTTAGAGGTGAGGGTTAAAAAGAGAGAGATGAGGTTATGGATGTATGAAATTTTACACACACAAGAATGATCATGTATTGAAAGTATTCCATAAAACCAGTCAGGCTCTTGCTGATTCCTTAATTTATCTTGCTTTTTTGTGTTTCTATCCAGTCACAACTCCCTGACAATTAAGCATTCGTCAAGTCATGCACAACTCATACACTTCTCATTTGACTTAGCATGCACCAGTCACCAGCCTTGATAGTGACCATGTTATATGCACCCACAAAGAAGGAGGAGATAGAAGTCCACAGTGAACTGCTGCAATGCAGTTTCAATATTTGCCAGGTTGGAGATCAATATACATACAAACATTCAGAATTATTTCCTATGTAGTTTTAAGGTTTTTTTTTTAAAGAACATACAACATTTTGTTCTCCATAAAGGAAAAAATTAAACAAAATAAACATCCTGCTATCTGGGTATAATGCTAAAGAACCTAATTGATCCCAGCAGATGATGCCAAGGAACCACACTAAATCCAGATGACCGAATCCTGTGCTTTGTGCCTGCTCTTTCCCACTCAGCCCCCTGTCAGGGCTTCCCCTGGCCTTTCCTCCTTTGAAGTCAGTGGGAGCTCAGAGCTTAGAAGAGTCACTCAGAGTACAGAGGGACACAGAGGACAAAGCTGCTTGACATTCTGCCCTCACAGAGGAACATGGGCTTGGTGAGTTAATAATTGGGAAGAAAGAAAAAAATCCTAACACTTATCCAATAGCAATTTCATCCAAATTCTTCTATTTTTCAAGTTCGATGTTGCTTCTTTACTCTGTGTGTGTGTGTGTGTGTGTGTGTGTGTGTGTGTGTGTGTGTGTGTATGTGGTATGTTTTTCCCTTTGCCCTTCCTGCTTCCAACAGTGGTTGGAAGAACTTAAAACACTTTGGAGGGTATGTTCTGTTGTTATTTCTAACAGGGACGGAGTCAGAAAATATGACTTATGAACTTCTAACTCTTTGATTCCCTGTCACCAAAGCCTTGAGTGTAGAGTATGAATTTATCAGGTCTGCCTTTCCTTTCTAGGGACTTCCAGAACAAAGATAACACTGAGGAGCTTTGAAACTTGAACCATTAAACAGACCTCTATTCTTTGCTTTAATGTTATTAATTAAAGCCCTTATCCATGCCTCCTTTAAAGCAGATATATTTAATATCATCATCTAATTGAGTATGACTTTCTAAATATATATTAAAATATTTTGACTCTTTTAATAAGAAGTATATTTCAGAGCACATACCAGAATGTCTCACAACAATATTTAAGCAAACTCAGTATTTATTAAATGTGCAATTTTTACTTTATTAAAATAAAATTTGATGCCAAATTCATATATTTAACTTAATATTACTACTTTGGTTAATTAAGGTTAACTTCTCTCATTATTTCTGACAAGTGAAAAAGAAATGTAATTATTGTACATGAATAGGTATAAGCAGTTTGCTTTTGTTATATACCATTGCATTTACTTTTTTTCTCTTTTTTTTCGTTTTCATTTTTGTTTTACTTCTTTGACTTTTTTAGGTCTTCACTAACTCATCTGGTAAGCTCCTTTTGGTCTTTTAAGATGCCCATGACATTTTTCATTACATCAGAATTCATGACAAACTGATTGATAAATTTTGGCAGAAATTCATTAAGTTTATTTATTTACTTAAACATTTCATCCAATGTGTTTGCTTATCATGTGAGAGGGCACATTCTAAAGGGTGGGTTTATAGGTTAGAGAACAGTGTAGTCCTCTTTTCATGATGTGATTTACATGGTATTCAGGTCATAAGTCTTGTTTGCTACTGGCCTTACTCATTAAGGCAACCCACCAGCCACAATTAAATTTATTGTGATGCTATGGATGGTAATTTAACTTGGTTCACAAGTTAGGAGACTGACCTTTTCTAGGGTAGAATATAGAACTGAGGAAAACTAACCAATTCCTGAAGTTTTCTAACAGCTGTGCTTGGAAATAGAAATTTTAGTGCTAAAAGTGTGAAATTGGAGACATGCATGAACTTGCTCATGTCCCTCAGGAGGAGGTACTCTTAGGGTGCTTACATCAAGGGGCAAATGATAATGAAGAATGAACATGTCAGTTCACAGCTGGATGAAAATAATGGTTCCTTTTTCCTTCTGGTATCACCTTACAGCTCTAGAAAGCTACCTTAATGTTCTACCTATCAAGATGTGCCTGCTTGTGTCTAGTAGAGTACAGGTTACATGAGTAACCAACCACCCTTTGATTTAGGTTAAGTCCCACTTCATAAAATGGAACTAATATCTGATGCTGTCAACAAGTTCAAAATAAGTGGCTAGCTAGGTCACGATTTATGGGGGAAAGCCTACAACTCTTATTCTGCTAAGTAGATATAAATAAAGGACTACTAACATGTTTTTGCCTTACTCATAGTCAAGTACCTTGCTCATCAGAGAAGAGACTTTTTGCAATAGAAATTCACAATTGGTAAATGTCCATAGAAAAAGATTCTTCCCAGTACTGAGTCCTAACTAAGATGTCTGTGTTACACCTCTCCCCTCCAGGATCAGGGATCTATGGAGAAGAGGAGACAGAAAGATAATAAGAGCCAGAGGTGCTGGAAAATGCCACAGAAATGCCTTTTCAGACAGAACTGGGCAGATTCATAACTGGGCAGTGACTGTGACAGCATACACCAAACCTTTGGAAACTTAAGTCAGACAAAATCCCAACATGGGAGATGGGAGGTAAGCAAGTGTTTCCCTCCTTAGCTGAGTATCCATTGGCATTTGATTTTATTTAGCAATGTTACATCTGTCATATTGACCACACCCTAAGTTAGTTCTCATAATCAGGAACAATCAGCCAATACAAGCTGGACTCCATGGGGAAAGAGAATATCAACCTGGGTAGGGAGAATGCTGTATCTGAGAGAAGTTTCTGTGAGAGAAATGAATATGAACAAAATATATTATATAAAATTCTCAAATACTTTATAAAGCATAATAAAAATTATGGATGTTACATTTAGATTTTAGAAATCAGTCCATAGGTATCCCATACTTGGAAGAAAATATTCAAGGTAGATGCTATTACAGTAGTATTTTGTTAACATAAATAAAAATAATCATGCTTTCGCATTCACATTGTTTAAATTCAAAGCTTTATAGTGCACCTGAAGTCTTTCTGAAATACTAAATTCTTCATAGCTAAAAGGGCTTCAAGGAAAAATTAGCAAACACTAAGTTATTCTGTGTTCCATTTTGACTTTCTTGTGCTTTACATTTTTCAAGTCAAATCTATTGAATCCTATTGATGAATTACATTGAATTTAGCAATACCACATTATGTAATCTAAGTAGTTATATTAAGTAAGCTAAGAATATTTCTATTTTACAATCAGCAGCACAGACACTTGGGAAGGTTATATAACTTGATCAAGGTCAAAAGTGTAAATTATAGACAGGATTTGAATTTGAGAAGATCTGATTCAGAGACCAGCTCTTAATAAACCATTTCTTTGCCTGTCAGAATCTGTGTGTGACTTTACCACCACAGTCATTATTATCCAGTGTAATTGCAATTCATCAACCAACAGGGTTACCTCACCCCTGTAACTAACCAGTAAGCTAGTTATGCGTTTGACCTAGCTTCCCTAAACCTTAGTCTGATTGTCCTTCTATTATAAAATATTAGTTACTAGTTTATTTTTTCTTGTAATATCAATTCACTTAACAACAGTATATTTGCTTATTCAACAAATTATTTTTATAAACTGGCATTGAGAAATCAAAAGAATTCTGCACATGACCCTTTTTGTCGCTTTTATAGCTAGTAGGGAGGATGTTCTTTCTTTATTTTCATTTTATATTCACTTATTCTGGTTATAAATATTAGTTTATTTTTATATATGTGTGTGTTAGAAAGAATGATATGTGCACAAGAATTTAGGTGCTAGTGAAAGCTGGAGGCCATCAAATATGTAACTGGAGATACAAGGAGTTTTGAGCCACTTTACATGGTGACAGTAAGCAAACTCAGATTCTCTGTAAGAAAAGTGTACACTGTTAACTATTGATCCAAATCTGTTGATTTGTATATTGAGCAAAATTTATTATTACTATTATTATTATTGTTGTTGTTGCTGTTATTGAATCATATACTATTTAATCATAAGTTTTATTTAAGCAACCAATCAGATAATCAAGGGTTGAATTTGATTGAAAGAAGTAAGAAAACTTTAGAGCTCTGTCTGCTAGTTGCCTATTGTTCTCTGTCATTACTCTGATGGTAGTATCGTTCTCAATTTTAAGAAGCATAGATGGATTAAGGGCATTATATACTCTAGTGTCATGTCAGATATGATTACCTTTAATTAAGGTAATAGAGAATGATCTCAAAGACTTTACAGAATTTGTCTATGGACTAATGTACAAGGAACTTTCACAAATTCATTATCAGCTTTTTATTATGGTGTACTATATGTATAATTGAAAAAATCAAAATCACTGCAGAGAAACAGGCACTTGAATTGAGTAATTATAATTGTGCAATACGATAGTGAAGGTTTTGAGATATTAGAATGTCATATTATTGCTATAGAGGAGGCACCAACTAAAATCACTAACTCAGAATGAAAGGGATAAGTTACCAGTTGCCAGGAACAGACCAGGTAAACAAGGTAATTCTTGATGAAAAACTGTCAATGCTCACTTTTCATTTACAACAATTGCATCCAAGTATTTTCATAACTGTAAAATATGTGGCCAGGATAGTTAAAGTATGGATAAAGTAATAACTCAGTCAAGATTAATTTTTCTCTTCCTAAAGAAAAAAACTATAGAGTCTACTTAAAATAATAAGAATATATCTAAAGAGACTATTATATTTCTAAAAATCAAATAATACTGTGTCATGTCTGTTGGCTTAGCATCTTGGTGATATCTGTTGATTTCTATGAGTTCTGAGAAGCAGAGAGTGACATGACAAAAAAAAATTTGTTTCTTCAATTTCTTCAAAGATTTGAAGTTCCTGTCATAGAGATACTTCACTTGCTTGGTTAGAGTTACATCAAGATATTTATGTTATTTGTGGCTATTGAGAAGGTGTTGCCATGATTTCTTTCTCTGCCCATTTATCATCTATATAAAACAGGGCTACTTTTTTTTTTCCAGTTAATTTTGTATACAGCTACTTTGCAGAAGGTTTTTATGAGATGTAAAAAGTTGTGTGGTCACTTATAAATATTATCAAATCTTCTGCAAATAGTGGTAGGTTGACTTCTTTTCCATTTTTATATTCGATTTCATTGAACACATTGGTACAGGAGACAACTTCCCAAAAAGTTGTCACTCAAGTGACAGCACATCCTGGTGAAGATCTGGAACAAAAGAAATACTCCTTCATGGCTTGTGGGAGTACAAACTTGTATAACCATTCTGGAAATCAATTTGAGGATTTCTCAGGAAATTGGGAGTAGTTCTACCTCAAGATCCAGCTGTATCATTCTTAGACATATACTCCAAAGATCCCCTGCCATAACCCAAGGACAAACTCAACTCAAATTCAAATGTTTAAATATGTGCACAGTACCTTTATTTGTAATAGCTAGAAACTAAAAACAACCCAGATTTCCCTACTGAAGAATGAACAAAGAAAATGAGGTTCATTTGCACAATGTAATACTACTCAGCTACAAAAAAAAAAAAAAAAAAAAAAAAGATATCATGAAAGTTGCATGCAAATTAATAGAACTAGAAAATACCATCCTGAATGAAGTATCCCAGACCCCAGAAAACATTCATGACATGTACTCATAAGTGGATATTAACCTTAAAGTACAGGATATCCATGTTACAATCCATAGACTCAAGAAGCAAAATAACAAGGAAGGTCCAGGGAAGGATGCTTGAATCTCATTCAGGAGAAATGAAATATACATCAGAGGTGGGGGGAGGGAGGAACTGTGTAGGAAAGGGGGATGGGGAGGGGAAGGGAAGGGAAAGTGGAGATCAGATATAGTGAGAGCCTGGGGCTAGAACCTGGAGAGTGAAGTGAAATCAGCAGCAGGTAGAGGTGGGGAGCATATCTTGGAAGGGCCAGAGACTTGGGATGGCAGAGGCTCCAGGGAATCTATGAGGGTGACTCTAAATGGTACTCTTAGCAGTGACAGATATTGAGCTTGAAGTGACTAACTCCTATAGCCAGGCTGCAATCCCAGTGAAGGTATAAGGTCACCAACCAACCCAGGACCATTTAGACCTAAAATGTGTCCTGTTTACAAGATATGCAGGAACATAGATAGAGCACAGACTGAGGGCATAGTCAACTAATGACTGGCCCAACTTGAGACCCATCCCAAGGGCAAGACCCAAACCCTGACATTATTGATACTCTGCTATGGTTGTAAACAGAAGCCTAGTGTAACTGTCCTTTGAGATACTCCACACATAAGCTGATGAAAAAGGGGAAGGGGAGAAAGAGTCAGTGAAGGACTGTGTGAGGGGGTACTGGGATAGAGGGGGCTTGTGATCAAAATGAAAAGTGAATAAATAAACAAATTAATGTGAAAATATTTGTTTCGTAACAACTTTTTTAGATAACAGATCTCCAATTTTAGATACAACAAAGAACTTGGTATATATTAATCAAACCCAAAATTGTAGTTCTAGTAATTATTCAGTTGTTGCCATAAAAAAATGAACACTACAAAAGCCCAAAGCGGTAAAATATTTTGAAAGAGGTATATTTTTTACCAAAAGATGTTGAAAATTAAAAAGTCAAATATTAAAATAATTTAAGTGGTATATATTTGAACTTTTGAATATTTTGTATAAAGTTTTATAGCAAAGACACCATTATATTTGCATTTTTTAAAATCTTGAGTCATCTAGATTTCTAATTTTATGCTGAATGTTTACAATATTTATGCAGTACAGTGTCTGACTTAAATATTCTACCTTATTTATTCTAGTTTACTTACTGGTAAGATTTATTGTCAGCTAAATATCTAAGTATTTAAGAAGTAAAAAGTATGTGTTTATTCTAATAAGATATTAAAATGTTAACATGTATATGTAAATGAGTTTGAAAGTGGAATGAACATTTATCAGAATACTTTAAAATTATTGCTAGAATTTGCTAGTCTGACTAATAAACATATTTTTAAATAAGTAGAACCTGAGATGTGTAACTTTGGTGGAATTCAAAACTCACAATGACTTTAGGGAAGGGGAATAAATTCAATGTACTTGGAAACTCTTCACTCAGTCCCCAGGAGATATGGGAAGTCAGAAATAGTTACTCTAAAAAGTAAAAGCAAAGAAAACATTTAGAAACAAAATGTTCTGTAGTGATTAAAGACATGGCAAGACATATAAAGTAAGTGGAATGTTTCAGAGTTCTTTTGCAATTCCACCTGTACACTGACTTCCCTAGTTTCTTGTTTTTAAACCAGTAGAGAATGGAATTATAAAGGGAGTCACAAATTGTAGTCTTTGGAAAACATTCCATGGTTTATTAGACCACTTCTCATCCTATATAAAACACATTATTGTCTCTTGTTCATGGTTCTCATGCCATCTCTAAAATGCACGATTAAAATTTTTCACATATAATTCAGGTTCAGTCTTCTCTTGAATTTCAATGAAAAGAAATGACATTCATGATTGAATGGGAGCGTGGGCCATATACTTAACACCTCATTATATATCAATCCCAGTTGAGTCTGCCTGGGAATCAGGGAGTGATGTCTTCTAGCTTTTATTGTAACCATCCATTACTTCTTCCAGGTTAGGTAGGAGAAGAGTAGCTTTAGGGGAGACAAATAACTGATCTCTTATAATGTCATGGAAGTTAATAAAGGCTATGTGGAACATATCTTACTCAGTTCAGTGTCTATAAAGTACACATGGCTTACTAACCTAGTTTGACAATTTCTAAAGCCTTTCCCCCCCTCACTAAGTTGTTTGGATCCCTCTAAAGGCAATATTAAGCTACCATGGAGGAAAATATCCTCACTTATGTGAACCACATAAAGGTAAACTTTGAGGTTTATTTATTTATTTATTTGTCTCCAAAATGAAACATTTCTGACCAGTTGACATTGCAGTACATTGGGTTGAGCAGACTGAATCAAGAGAGAAGTGTTTGCTGACAGTTTGACAAAAGTGTATGTTGCTTTTGCTTTGCCAGAGAAGTGGTTAAGCATTGCAGCCCCACTCCCAATGAGACCTTTGGGCATTACAGGGATATCCATTCACAAATTTCATTGTGATGAATGGGGTTTTAGCAGATGCCTTGCAGAGAAGGTTGTGGAAGAATAGATTCCTCAGTATGGCTGCCCTTCTCCCCACATATTGCATGAGGCAGGTTGTTAGAGAAAAATAATGGTCTGGGAAGTTTAATAAATTCCATCTGCTTTAGCAGTTAAGAAAAATCCTTCAAAAACATTGAGTAAGACATAAATTTAATTCTTAAAAATAATGTAAGTGTGTATATACATGCTTATCATATCTGTAAGGAAATTCAGGTATGTAAAATTAGCAAAACATGCATTTTCCCAGGTATGAAATCTATGTGAATGGATAGAATTCTGTACTGGATCCGACAGAAACCCCTAACTGTATGGTTATGAGACTAATAGATAGTTGTGTTGATTGAACATTAAGAAAAGTGAGTCAAAACAGATTCAAAGAATTTTACTCTTAACTCATAATGAAGAATTTTATAGCAAGATATCCTTAACTGGAAATATCTCTTCATCCTGAGAACACATGTATGGAATAAATGATACTTTTGTTGTCATGTTTAAATGCAATAATTATTTCAATATCCCCAGGAACTTGGGAAGGCAGATGAAATTTTAGAAGGCAGGAATAAATCACCATGTTAACTTGTCTTCTTTAACATGATGACCAAAAGATGACTGATCTATACAAACTAGTGTAGACACTTTTATTCCCATTTTTATTCCATCAGCTTCATATTTTCTTGAATCAAGTTTCTGTCATAATTCAATTAAAATATTTTCACTAATGTCTAATATCCACTCTTTAATATAGTGAAAATAAAATAATTACATGGACACATACAGGAACTGCATAAGGAATAAATACATGAGAAATTACAAATGAAAAACTATTAATTTGGTTCAATATATCCATACTGAAACATAATAGAACATGATACTTTATGGTATCTTGTAAATAGTTAATAACACTGCTCTGTTGCTGCTAGGCAACCACAACTTTGAAAAGAGACATGAAATCCTAATATATTGGAAATAAATACAAGTTTTAGAAACTAGCTCCTAAAACAATTTTTATATAATTCTATTTATTTTGTTGAATAGATTCTTCCCATAATTAATGTATTTCATTGAAAGAACATGTAGTTCTATAACCAACAGGTCAAGCATTTTCACATCTTTCTGAGAGATAACTCATGATGTAGGCTCAGTGGTTATTTAATTCCTAACAAAAGCTTAATTTCAACTATTTAAATGGCAATCATTTTTTTGCTGATGAAAAATCAACTCATAAGATGAATTTTCTAAGATTTATTTATTATTATATGTAAGTACACTGTAACTGTCTTCAGACACACCAGAAGAGGGCGTCAAATCTCATTACAGATGGTTGTAAGCCACCATGTGGTTGCTGGGACTTGAACTCAGGACCTTTAGAAGAGCAGTCAGTGCTCTTAACTGCTGAGCCATCTCTCTAGACCTCATAAGATGAATTTTAAAGATATCACCTACCATTTATTTTTAAAAACATAATAAAGTCTATAGTTTAAAATAATGAAGTGTTGATTCCCTTGGCTGAGTAGAAACAAGTTTAAAAAAAAAAGTAGGATCCTTAGCACCTATCACAGTATGTGCTTCATCAGAATGTACCCTGTTCAACAAGAGAGCTTCAAAAAGCAGACTGGTGGGTTCTAACCTCTGTAGGTACTAAACAAGACTTTTAAAGAAGAAACTTGTCTAGGAACCATGTTAGAAATTTAATCCTCAGATAAAAAAACCAAGATAGTAGTGAAAGACCAATTGAGAAAGGAGGGGGGAATTTAATAGTAAAGAAAGATTAAGATGGTGAATATGTGAGGACCATTTATCCCAAAGAAAGTAAAATCTTCTTATTGTGAAACTGAAAAGTAAGTTTCTTCTATTCCTTTTTTCCCTTTATTGTTTTGAGAGAAGGGCTCATGTAACCCAGGTTAACCTTAAAATTTCTCTATTGATAATGTTAGTTTTGAACTTCTAATGCTTCTGCCTCCACCTCTCAAGGGCAGGACTTACAAGTCTAAGCTATCATACCAGTTTATGTGAGGCAGAGTCCAAACCAACAGCAAGTTAGCAACAGCTAGCTTGTCCTCTACCACCTGAGTTGCATTGCCTTGGCAAACTTACCTTCCTAAGGCAGAGGGTTGGGTAGGGGTTTGGGAACCCCAGAAAATATCAGAGAAGATGCCCTTCTGGAAAAGGAAGTCCTCCATTTTAGTCCTCAGAGAAGGTATCCAAAATGACACGGTAGACTTTGACTTTAAGTAGCAGGATCTTCCAAAAATCTACTATCTTAATTGTGTACCCAATTCTTCTGCAATTTTTTATTGATTCTTTGTGAGTTTCACATTATGCACTCCCATCTCACTTCTTGCGACCTCAACCATAAAAGAAAAAAAAAACTAAAAAAGTAAATCAACAGAACAACAACAAAAAGCATAAAAACTTGAAAGCTATAATGTGTCCCACAGTATATGTTTTTGTTCATATACCTTTATGTACAAATGTTTATTGCAATGAGTCATTGTTCTCGTTCAAGGCGTCTGGCTCTTGCAACACCATCAGTACTGGATCCTCACCAGAATTCCTCTCTGATATTCTGTTGTTGTCCTGTGTAATGGAATTCCTATACCTTTGGTTCTGCAGAACTGGCCCTTTCATATGCTCCAGCAGTGTGTAGATAGGGTATAAGTGGGACTGGGCCAATTCAAAGCCCTGGATCTGGGCTTGGGTAGTAGTTGAGTTGGTGTGCATACCAACTCACGGACACCCACACTACCAGATCAAGCTCTCTGTCACTGTCCAGGATAATGCAAACAGTGCCAGGCCAACTCTCCCTGTGCTCATGTCTGTGGGATGGCTCATGCTTATCCCTAAAACCACATTCAGACGTACTGTACTGCCAGGGCAAGCTGCATCATCAGCTGAAGCTAGAAGCATATGGAGTCAACTTTGCACTTGTACAGCCCTTGGACATTAAATTAGTCCCAGGACATATGCATGGTTTTTAGTGGTCTTTAGTGGTAACATGAGACATGGCCATCGACATAGGCCCCTAATGTTACATGTCCAGAACCCTGACATGGACCAGAGTGTTATCACTGGGCTTAGGATTTACCATGGCCTTAGTTTGCAGGGTAAGCTACTCACAGGAAA
>JADRCD010228791.1:0-15483 GCA_019843815.1 Montemys delectorum
AATTTTTTTAAAAAAATATTGAATGGACAGAGAATGTCTATCTCTTCTTTCTCTGCAGTCTTGGTCTGTCAGTTACCGTGCCTATCTGTGTCAAAAGTGCTAGAATTCATGTTCCTTCACATTTTAAAAAATTTTTACCCTGATTACTGGATTCAAAATCTGTTCACAGCTAAATGTTCTAATTTTCCAGTTATTCAGTATCATAAAATAGAAACACCCTAATAATGTTCACAACTCAATAGAACTGACACAATATGAGATGAAATTATTGTCTCTGTGTAACAGTGGAGTGTGTGTGAGTGTGTGTTTGTGTGTATATCTGTTTGTGTCTGGGTGTCTGGGTGTGACTGATGATTTATACAGGTGTGGGTTTATGTCCATGTACACATGCAAAAACCAGAGCAGGACTTCCAAGTTTATTCCTATATCACCTCTTCCTGCCCTACTCCCTTGAGACAGGGATTCTCACTGCATTAGAATGCTGTTTCAGCCCTAATCACTTTAGTAAGCTCTCAGGATTCACCTAAGAGTATTTGGATTACAGGCACAAATATCCACATTTGTCTTTTTATGTAGGTGCTAAGGGTTTGAACTCAGGTTCTCATGCTTGAAGATAAGCTCTCTTGCCCATTGAGTAATCTCCCAAATCCCTGCGATGTAATTATTCCTGATTGTTTATAGTTAAATACATCTGCTTTGTTATATATTTTTTCATGTCTGTAAATTCCCTTGGCTTTCTTTATATGTCTTTGGTTTTTGTTCTTTGGACCACCAAGACATTCTGTCAACCCAGCTCATGCTAGCTCTCCTTTGTCTCAAATTAGTACTTTCTCCATGTATGATTTCCAAATGATACATATTTTTTATGATGTTTTCTCTACTTTTTACCTCTCCAGGCCAAGATATGATATTATAATTTATGTCATGGTACATATATTATATATCTTTAAGTGTAAGTTCCCAGAGTTGCTTATAGCTGATTTATTTCATACTTTCTGTGTCATACATGCATGGAACATAAAATGCATAACAATATACATAAAATTTTCAATGAGGATTACCTGATCTCAAGATAATAATCATCTCCCAATAACAAATATAAGGTTCTCTTAAGTTCTTCACAAAGGTAAACTCATACTACACACACACATACATATATATGTATATTCTAAATAACACTACTCATTAAAACAACATAGAAAAATATTTAAATTAAAACCTTATCAAAGTGATCACCTTCCTCAGTTTGCCTTGTTAGGTGCCAAATATTTCTTATTTTATTCTACTTATCCTTGAGAAAAACTTGAGATTGTGAGGAGCTATGAGGGACTATGAGATCATCTTTCCCATGATGTCACTGGGACCAGAGCCACTGTGTTTAACTTTCTCTATAAAACTCAGTCCTTTCTTTGGACTAAAACAGTTGCTTCTCCATTGCTCTGCACTGAGAGCTCCAGAGACACATTGAAGAAGAGCGCTTCTTGCTAATGGAAAGGAACCCCATATATATCATATAAAACCTCAAGCTCAGACCACTTAAATGTAAACGCATCTATCAAAACTCAGTGTCTTCACTCTCCTTTCCATATAGAAACCCAAGGAAGTGTAGCAGCTCAGAGTCCCCAGCATTTCTTTTTCTTGTATCCAGCTCTTCCATTGCACTTACTTTTCTCCATGCTTAGAACCTCCACCATAATCGATGTATACATAAAGGAACATATAATCAGTGGTGGGCATCATTACCTATTATTAGTTTTTATATAGGTTTACATAGTAAAAGTATATGAATAAAATAGAACATTTTTGGTAAAGAAGCAAAATGTTTACCTCATTTTAAACCAATCCATGTAGAGAGCCATGAATAGAAATCTTTAGTCTCAATGTCCTATAGACACATGTTACTGCTTTTAAGAATTACTCATAAAATAAAGACAAGATGATGGATAAAACTAATTTAAATGTCTGGGCTTTAGGCTATGATTATAAAGGTAAATGATTCTAGGTTGAAAATAAAAATGTAGGTTTTTATTAGAAGAGAATGTTCATAAAGAAAATTTGTACTAATATATGAACATACCATTACCCCTTCCTAAAAATGATAAAAGAATAATAAAAAAAGAAGTATACTAAATTAATCCTATGTTGTCTAAATTTTCAATGAATTATTTTTCTGTTTTAAAAGACCTGAATTTTTCAAAATAAGTAAGCTGCTTTTGGACACAAATTGAAGCAATAAAAGCCCACTTGGTTTTGAAAAGACTTTTATATTAACAATCTGTTTTCTGATGGGACAAAAGCAATTTAATGTAATAAGCATTTTTTGTTCAAGGTCACAGGAGAAATTTTATCCTAGAACAAGATGTATGCTGTGGCTTGGATCCTAAGTGTTCCCAAATGCCATGTCCTAACACATTGTTTACCAGCCAATGGTGCTCTTAGGAGAATCTACAACCTTGAAGAAGTGGGAAATAGTGGAAGAAAGTGAGGTTTCTAGGGTTGTGCCCTCAGAAGTGATATTGTAACCTCAACTCCTCCTTCTCTTTTGCTGCCATGCTGCTATGAAGTTCATCAGCAGCTTCTACCACTTGTTTGCCATAATGTCAACCTCACCAGAGGTTCAAAGCAATACAGCCAACAAATGGTCCTGAAACTGTGGCCAAAACAGATTTTTCCTCTTTTTAATTTGGTTTCCTTCTTTTGTTTTTCTTTCTTTCATTAATTCTTTTTTTTGGTAACAGAAATAAAAATATAACATAATGCCCAAATTCTTAATTATAATTCTATTTTAATTAATTGTGATAGTTTGAATAGGAAAGATGCCCATACACTAGTGTTTAAATACTTAGCCCAAAGAGAGTGGCACTGTTAGGAGGTGTAGCCTTGTTGAAATAGGTGTGGCATTAGAGGAAGTGTGTCACTGTGGGGGCAGGCTTTGAGGTCTCCTATACTCAAGCTACACCCAGTGTGCCACACTGTCTCCTTCTGCTGCCTGGCGATCAAGATGTAGAATTTTAATTACTTCTCCAGCCTCATGTCTGCTTACATGCTGCCATGTTGCCCACTGTGACAATAATGGACTAAATCTCTGAAACTGTAAACTAGCCCCAATTAAATGAGTTACCATGGTCATTGTGTCTCTTCACAGCAGTAGAAATCCTAGCTAAGATAACCAATGTGACATTTGAATACTTAGAAATTTCCCTTATATTTGTGTATGAGGAAGAAAATGTAAACAAGTAAAGTTTGAGGGTTTCTTAAGTTTCTTCTGGTGTTTAGATGCTAAACAGTCCTTTCTCAGTCTTGTGTTTATTATTTTTTAATTCTAGAGCTTTAACTGCAACACAAATCCTACTTCTAAGGTTCATTTGAGCAATATAGGCAAGCTGGAGGGAATCAGAAACCATACCATTCTTTTCTCTGGCAGTGGCCAGTAAATAAATAGGCTTCAGTGGGTGGGAAAGAAGAAACCATGACTCCCATATGAAAGAGAGTCATTTATATCTTTATGGGAGCCATGAGAAAGAAAGCAGAGCAATTTTTCTTAGAATACACAAGGGCAAAATCTTGTGAAACAAATAGAGGAATTCACTACTTTCACCTTTTTCTAGTTGTGCACGACTCAAATAATCTTAGCACCATCAATCCCAAACTATGTTTTCATTTAGAGCACAGAAATCACTATTTTTATCAAAGGAGGTCTCACTAGAGGGAACAAATTACTTATCAAATCACTAAAAGGGCTAAAGATATAAACATCAAAGGAAATTTTATTGGCCCATAAGTTTACTCCACCAGTGCTACCAAATGGGAAAAGCTATTCTCAATGATTATAGCAAAAATACTACAGACTTTTTTATCTACTGACACCTATGCACTTACTGGCCACTACCAGGGGAAAAATGGTATGGTTTCTGGTTCCCTTGAGCTTTCTTATCTTGCTCAAATGGATCTTAAAAGTAGGACAAGTATTGTAATTAAAGATGTAGTATTTTGAGAGTGAGAGAGAGAGAGCAAGAGAGAGAGCAAGAGAAAGAGACAAAGTGAGCAAGAGAGAAAGAGTGAGAGAGAGAGAGAGAGAGAGAGAGAGAGAGAGAGAGAGAGAGAGAGAGAGAGAGAGAGAGAGAGAATATTGTTTAGTACTGAACACCAGAAGAAACCTAAGACAGTTGAGTGGCTTCCTAACTGCTACTAATGATTCTTAAAATAGGAATTTTGAAGATAAGTAATTCATTATGCCATCCAAACTATGGTGTCTTCTCACAATCCCCATGCCTGTGACTTTTTTCTCCTTCAATAACTCTATGATGGGCCAGGCAGTGGTGGCGCACGGCTTTAATCCCAGCACTTGGGAGGCAGAGGCAGGCAGATTTCTGAGTTTGAGGCCAGCCTGGTCTACAGAGTGAGTTCTAGGACAGCCAGGGCTATACAGAGAAGAGAAACCCTGTCTCGAAAAACCAAACAAAACAAAACAAAACAAAACAAAACAAACCCCTCTATGATGGGACATCTCTCACTCTCCTTTTTACTCCCTCTGTATCTACACTTTTCCCTCTGTGGTTTCATTATTATTCTCATTGGGAAAAAAGGCAACTTTCTCTACTTTTTTTTCTTTCTTTTTTTTTATTCTAGCAATTTGGACTACATTTCTTAAGCTACTTGATTTCTTTTTCCACTTTAAATTCTTAGTAGTAACAAATCACAATTACTTATTACATAGTGATACACTATTTTATAGTGCCTCATTTACAGATCAAAATGACTTTTACTTATTTACTCAAAAATTTTTGAAAGTTTTTGTGCGCACGAAGCATTTGTCCTGATATGGTAAAGTTTCATGGTAATATGGCATGGCAAAGGTAAATTACATACTGAAATATCCTCTTTCTTGCAGTACTGAGAGCTTTGTCTTGTTACCCTTATGTCCCTCTCCTTCCCCCCTCTATTTGCCTCTTCTTTGCCATCCTAAACATTCTTTTCTATCTATATTTAGATTTCTACCTCTCTTTTATTATACAGCAAGTATATAAGGACCAAAAGGAGCCATATTTTCACCCAAAGCAAGATATAAAGGCATTTTGCTAAATTAAAAATCATCTGAAGAGAAATCATGCTATTTCTACAAGGATGGTACCCAGTATTATATATGCCTAGCAGTATGTGTCATAAATGCACCACATTTCATTTTATATAATTACTTGCTACATCTGGTAGTTTATATCTTTAAATTCAAATACCAACTTTTTAATCCTTAATTCTTAAACTCATATAAGAAAGGCACGTATTTTAGGCAGAAGCAAACTGAGTGCTCTGTGCACAAAGAAGGTACTACTGGTTACTTGATAATCTAGTAATGAAGCCTGAGAACTACAGCCTTCTCTGCAACGCTTTCTATAATTGTATACTAACAACAATGCATATAGAGGGTAGGAATGTCAAGTTTATGGTGAGTCTGCCTGCATTCAAATCTGGTCACTGGAGCTGAGCTGTCATGCAATCCAAGTAATTGAGATCTAGGGTAGCTCTTTTGACATTTCTGTCCCCTGCAAAGAAGAGATAAAAAAGACAAAAATCTATCTTCCCTCGTAGAACAGGAAGTATTAAATGTATGTGTATCTTTTAGTAACACACACACACACACACACACACACACACACACACACATGCACACACACACACACTTCTGTGAAATCTAAATCATCGAAACAAGAGAACCCCACCCTCAAACTGCAGGATTCCTTCAGAAATTTGGTCAGTTGCATCTTTTAAATATCTTCCAAAATTGTTTCCCACCTGGGTCCAGTTTAACCATTAGCAACATCTCTTGCCAAGTCTGTGGGGTTTGTTTTCTTCTGACTGTGACTTGTGCCCTGTCCCCCATTGCGTTTCCTTCCCCACTTACCACCTCCACTAAGTGGAAAACAGAAGCAGATTGACTACAAATTAAACACCTTCATTCTTTCCCAAATACCCACAAAGTAATGTCTTATCTCGATATCAAATTTCTTTTGCATGTTTGTAGAGATTTTAGAACCTTGTTCTACAAACAGTAAGTACATCAAAGATAGTTTGAGTGTTTACCAATTAATACAGGAAATTCTGAAGCAAGGTTCCTGCTATCATCCTTTGAAAAAACTCTTGGGCCTGAAACCAATCCTTCCTTCTCTACACATGCCTTTTTTTTCCCTGCTCTGTGCTCTGTGTCCCTTTCTCTGCCTAGTGATCCTAGAAAAATTAGCTTAAGGGGTTTGCAACCCCATAGGAAGAACAACAATATCACCCAACCAGACCCCCTTCCCCCAGAGCTCCCAGGGACTAAACCACCAACCAAAGACTACATATGGAGGAACCCATGGCTCCTATTGCATATGTAGAAGAGGATTGCCTTATCTGGCAGTAATTGGAAGGGAGGCCCTTAGTCCTGTGGAGGCTTGATGACCTAGCATAAGGGAATGCTAGAGAGCTGAAGCAGAATTCGGGAGTCGGGGGAGAACACCCTCATAGAAGCAAGGGGAGAGGAAGAGTTAGGGGCTTCGCAGAGAGGAAAACTGAGAAGGGGGATAACATTTGAAATGTAAATAAATAAAATAAGCAATAAAAGATAAATGCTGGATGGCATTTCTATTTAAAAACAAAACAAAACAAACAATAACAAAATACACTTGGATTCTAGAAAATGTCTCTCTGGAAAATCCCTTCCAACAGGAGTTAGGATTCCCAAAAGGCATCTATGTTACCTATGAGAAAGCCTGATGCAGTATAGACCACCACATTCTTTTCGTATGTCATAAGCTAAACTTACTCAACTCAGAAACTGTACAAAAACCACTGCTGATTCAATGTGAGCATCTTCTCTGTTTCCTCTGTGCCTGAATTTGAACTGTATTTGCTATGAAATGAGTTGACCCTGTGCCCTGCCAAAGCATCTAAGAGAATCAGCTTAAAGGAGGCATACCCAGATGTTCCCATTGCTGCGCGCTGCTACTGAGGCAGAACAGCAAACACAATTATGTATAGTGCAACAAAGACATGTCTCTCATAATGACTGGGAGTTATGGAGCCAGCAAGGATCTGAGAACAAAATGTATTTCAAAACTGTGCCACCACTGAGGTACTTCTAGTAGAAGCCCACTTCTAATGACCCATTAAACTGGTTAGAAACCTCAGAATCCAAATATCTGTGGATAGTGCTTCTATCCAAAGTTCATGACTGCCACATCTGAATCTTGAGAATGACTGGGTATCGAAGCCACAGCAGTCAGCATGGGCTTTACTCAGAGGCTGGAATACAAAGAAAACCCAACAAAGAAGTTCCTCCCAAGATTTTACTGGTTAAAATGAAGACACATTCTGGTCAGCTCTCCAGTTAGTCTGCCTATTAGTCCTGCTTCTTTCCCACAGCCATGCTAGAGTCTCATGGGTAGAACAGGTAGGAAGCAATGCTTTTCTTCTTCCTCCCCAACAAACCCAAACTTAATGTAATAATTCTTTTTCAGAACCATCACAGAATTAGTCTTTAAGATAATTTATTAAGTATAGAGAAGTGGCCAGGATTAAGAAGTAAAGGACCTATCATTAATTAGTAAGGTTTCCTCATGGGACCAAAATGTACTAGAATCTTAAAATGCTGAAGAGAACTGAGGCCTCAGGCTATACCTTAGTGGTAAAATAATCCTTATTCACAAGGCATTGGGCTTGATCTAGCAACAGAAGAAAAAAAAAGTAATTGGAGAGAAATGAAGTTACTGTATTATGGATGAGATTCAGTTATGGGAAGTGATTGGCAAATCACCTTTCTTAACATATATTAGGCATAACTTATTAGGCAGGTCAATTTCTGTAACTATTCTCCTAGAGATTATAGGAAGAAAAATGACTATAAAAACATTTCTTTTATGATTTTAGAAATTTCATAGTGGCTTTAAGAGAATTTCTCTGTTCACCTTCTCCTGGGCTCTGATGTGCATTCAATGTTGGATTCTGTTTGCATGTCAGGGTTGGGCAGGTTCACATATCATGGAAGACTCATTTTAATGTAAAGTTCTTAATAAAGACTAATTCTTCTACAATATTTGTTAATTGCAACACGCTACAAAGCACCACGCTATGCATTCATTTTTCAAGCTTAGCTTTAAATTTTTATTGTTCTTTGGCTTGAAATTATGTACAACTAGAATATTTAGATTTTTAAGTTTACAAATTGAACATTTTATTATGTTCTAATTCTAGGTATATTAACAAATGATTAATTTTGGCTCACATAGTGAAATCATATTCCTAAGATGTATAGGTGTGATTAGAAACACTTCAGTATTCGAAGTAACATGATGACTTCTGAAAGTGATATTTATGGCTGGTGATATGTGTGCTCATCATTCTCTATCTGAGCTCATGATGTCTTAAAGATTGGAATAAACTATTCTTGTAGCAGCAATAATAAAGCATGCAATAAAATTAAAACAAATCCAGGAAACCAAAGTTCACAAATTCTACTAGTACAGCAACTGGTATGACTCACAGAAATGGCAATACAAGGAAAAAGAGGCAGAAAATAATCAGCACAATTTACCTATGAAGAGAATAGTAGTACCAGGTCTAGGAAAAGACAGCTGAGAAACTGTGATTGGCACTTAATTTCTAATGTGGGTTTTCCACATATAGTAGTTAACCTTTCAGAGTAGCCTGTTACCTACATACAATTGTTGGCATTAGGGTTAGCTTTAAGTTCATATTAATTCACATCTGGGTAGAAAAGAACTTCCCTTATCATTAAGGTAATGCTCCTTTATGAGAAAATTCTCTAAATTATCTTACCATCCACCTATGAAAATAACATGAAACATATTTGTATTTTAAAGATTAAAGTTCCTATGAAATATTCTAGTAGCAAATTTAGTCACACCTAGTTTGATCATGGCTTTACATCCATAGGAATTATTGATTCCTACCCCATTCCCTTCTCCATTTCCATTTTTTTGGCTCATCTCAGCACTTGGGAGGCAAAGGCAGGCAGATTTCTGAGTTCAAGGCCAGCCTGGTCTACAGAGTGAGTTCCAGGACAGCCAGAACTACACAGAGAAACCCTGTCTTGAACCACCCTCCTCCAAAAAAATTATGTATTAAAATATAGCCATAGAAAAAGGTGGCATCTTTAAAACATACTTTATATCTTATGGGAAAACACTACTCTCTCCAATATGCACCAGATCCCCTTAAAATTTATGATATAAATACCATCATTTTTCCTTTTGTAGATGTATTGTTCCTTCTGGAAATCAACTTTGGTAGCACGTAAGTGAGTTTTTGCAGCAAAGAACTTGAGAACATCCTCATTCTTCCTCTGCAGGACATCAAGTACTCTGGATGCTATATGTTTGTTTTTAAGTTATGATGGAAATCAAAAATTTTGTTATATGGATCTATCCAATTTTAAATAAAACTTAAATAACAAAGTTTAAAATGTTAATTTTATAAATGTGATATTTGTAAAATATAGAATAGATAATTATCAACTTGATACATTTGGGAAGAGGAAACATAAAGTATTGTCTCCGTCAGATTGGCTTGTTGGCATATCTGTACAGAAATTATTTGATTGTTATTTATGTGGGAGGACCCAGCTCATTGTAGGCAGAGCCATTGTTAGGCATACAGGCACAACTGTATTAAAAAGATAGCTGAGCATGTGCCTCAATGCAAGTCAGTAAGCACAATTCCTCCATAGTCTCTGCTTCAGTTCCTACTCTGGCTTCCCTGAATGACAAGCTTGACCAACCTGCAAACCATATAAGACATTTCTGCCTCCAGTTGCTTTTGTTCACCGTTTTATGACAGCAACAAACTAGAACTGCATATGACAATCTTTATTATCAGAAGGCTTTCTCAATGTTACTGTTACTTAAGCACTTGCCTCTGTGTGTGTGTGTGTGTGTGTGTGTGTGTGTGTGTGTGTGTGTGTGTTAAGTCTCCAGGCTATTTATTTGTTCTACAATAACTTTGACAATTCTTTACTTCCTTTAACTTGGATGTAAGTTCCACATTGTAATTATTTCTTTTTTCCCCTTAATTCATTATAGTCTGTTGCTTTTTTTAAAATTCAAGTCTTCAGTGTTTTAAAGTATGCATATTATATAACTTGTTCATTTTTGGCTGAAGTCCCATTTTTTGTTGTGTTTTGTTTTCTTTTCTTTTCTTTTCTTATTCTGTTGAAGTTTTAATTATGGTAAAATTCTGTTTAAGTCTATTAGTCATAAAATCTTACTACCTGACTCACTTGTTCATTTCTGCTGTCAGTGAAAACCAACTTTCATGTGCCAGGCAATGATTTGAGCTCTGGAGATTAGGAACTTAACAATACAGAGAACAAAAAAGCCCTCAAGGAGAACACACACTGGTATGGTAATGACGACAGAAAGACAAATACCCATGATGTCGCTGCATGGCAGTAACAGATGAAGCAGAGGACTGTGGTAGAGCCTGGTTATAAGCAAATGTTTGTTTAGTTCATTTAAGGAAAGGCTTCCTTGAGTATGCCAGAAACTAAGAATGTGTGTTGAGTGCTTGGCCTTTTAGCTGTTTGTTGGTGATGACAGAAACTGGGCCTCTGCACAGTGGAATCTGGATTACCTTCATGTTCATAAGCCTTGTTCTGATGAGCTACAAATAGTGGTTCCCAATAATGGGGAATTTGAGTAAGTTCACTCTCCTTCTCTTTTGAGAGAACCATTGATTTTATTAAAAGCTAAGAACAATGTCATGATTGCCAAAGCTTTTAAATCATGTCCTAAATGTAATTTATTTCTGTGTGATTTCTAGTCAGTTTACTTCTAATACTCACTGGGTTCTGATAAGATGTCCTATGCTTCTATTCCAGTCCTTCCTGCACTTGAGTTTGAAGAATTACTACCTTTCACATCAATTTTAGAGACTATTCTTATTTATAGCTTCAGTGGACCAGAATAGAGAGGGGTTAGATGGAACCTCCTCATCATTTCCTCGTTCATTGCCACCGACTCTCATACAACTGAGCCCAGTGGTAGCAGCATCTCCATAGCTAGTCTAAACTATTTAGAGTTAATTGAGTTTTCTCAAGTAAAGGGTGAGAAGATGGACTTTCTTGCTGGATTTGAAGTAGAAATATTTATTTTCCTTTGAAACATTTATGTTATTTTTTAAAATCTTTGGTTTTTGAGGGAAGGTATATAATGTTCTTGTTATAAATATTCTACCTAATTTGTTGAAATTCTCCATTCTTACTGTTCTTCATTGTGTATTTGAAATAATAATTGATTTATTTACTTAATATATGAAGCTTTAAATGTTTTATTATTTCTATAGTATACCTGGATGTCTACTCAAGAGATGCAAAACATGACCACTTGTTACACATTTATGAAAAGTCTCAGTGATTGTTATTAGTTGTTTCTATAGACTTTTAAAGAAATGAGAGACATAGACATTCTATAGCAAATATTTTCTATAATAGTCCTTCATTTGTCAGCAGCACTAGATATAGATACATACTCGGAGAAGTTAAAATTCTCACCTAACATTTACTTTTCAAATGTAATGGAAAGCTAGGAGAAAAACTTTGAAGACTTTAAGTTTTTTCTGCACTGTACATTACATAACTTAACGCACATATTTTAAATATAATTAACAAACTAAAGATTCCTTGTACTTCTTGTGCCTCTAAAAAGACATTCCGTTTCCGTTATTATAATACAAAACTCTTTCTGGAGTAAAGGGCAAAGTGCAACTAATACTGTGATAATATCACCCATGCTATCTACTCCGGGACTATTTTTCGGAAGTAGTTTTAGGATAAATGGAACCAAATAGGATACTAAAAGCAAAAGGAAACATTTAATAGTTAATCCTCTTTATGTGGGCCACCTGCAAGTGAAAGTGTCTGCCCTTCATGAGAACCCCAGTTATGAGAAATAAAAGTCAGAATCCACAGGCTTAGTTTCCTTATACTTTAAAATACTTAGAGTTTTATTTATAGAAGAGGTTGAGAGGGATATGAGGGAGATAAGAGTGTGTAGACAGAGTAAGCAAAATGTGTTATATTCATATTTGAAGTTGTCAAATGACATTTAATAAATAAGAATTTTTCCTGGGCAGTTGTAGCACACACCTTTAATCCCAGCACTTGAGAGGCAGAGGCAGGCGGATTTCTGAGTTCAAGGCCAGCCTGGTCTACAGAGTGAGTTCCAGGACAGCCAGGGCTATACAGAGAAACCCTGTCTAGAAAAAAACAAAAAAAAAAAATTCTTACATATTATACATTTTTCTCATAAGTTAATTGAGTAGGCATGTATCTAACATACAAATGTTTAACTGAGCATTCAGTTATTCAGACTCAAATATGTCTATTGTTTGGAGTATGTAAGAAAGAAAAATATCATAGATATTTTTATTATAGCACAGATAAGACTCCTCCTTTGTCTTCCACTAAGGACTTTCATACCTTTGTTAAAATTCATTCTGCTGTGTTGGCATGGCCCTATTTCCAGATGATTTTTCTGTACTATTTATTTGTTAAAACTATTCCTCACCAATGCTATACCTTTGTGATCACAGAAACTGCAAGTCTTCATAGTAGATAAAGTGATATATTTCCTTCTACTTCATTCTTAGAACTATGTTAACTGAGGAGAAGTGGGCCTTTACTTATGTAATTTATATTGTTTCTTTCTGTCTGCAAATGGTGCTGATGGCATTTTGATAAAATTCCATTAAATTTAGGATTGAGTCTTTAACATAAATTCCACATAAGTCATTTTTAGGTTATTCTTTTATGCTTTTCATCAGCATCCTATAAATTCTGTAATATAGTTTTTATATGTGATTAGCTTTTTTTTCATATCTGAGTGCTTACTCAGGGCTTCTTTTTCTCAGAGTGATTGTAAATGATAATGATTTTTATTCTGATAGCTATGCCCTCCTTCCTAGCATATGGAAACACTATTGATTTGGGAGTATTGAAATTATAGGAACCTTTCTTTAACCTTTCTAAACACACTTACAAATTTTAAGAGGCTTTGTTTTGTTTTAAACATTCATTGAGAATCCCAGAATCATAATTCTACCATCTGGAAATAGTTTTAGTTATCCCTTTCCAATCTATATCTTTTACTTTTTTATTTTATTACAGTGAGTAATAAGTCTAGCACTGCCTTAAATAGAGTGGACAGTACTGCTGTGTTCACAATAATTTAGAAAAAGCATTGTTTTTCATCATTGAATAAGGTTTTAAATATAAGACTTTCACAAATGTTTGGCCCATAAAGAGAGTCTTATACTATTTTTTTTTTAAATTTGCTACATGTACTTTTCTACTATGAGTTAGTATAAGATTTTTAAAATGCTTTTTCTATATCTTATAATTATGAAAATTGACTGATTTTCAAATATTCAACCAGCTTTGCATTTCTGGAATGAATAATAAATAGTTGGTTGTAGCATATCAGTTTTACATGTTGTTGGATTATTCCTAATAAGTTTTGGAAAATTTTTAAAATCTTTCTTGTATAGATTTTCTGTCTCTGTATAGTCTCTGTCTGGTTGAAACCAGGATAATCACCTGAGTAATTGGAATATTTAAATGAGTTAGAAAGCATGTCTTTCTTATATTTTCTGGAATAAATATTAATTATGTTTTAGAAGTTTTAGAAGTCATCTGCAAACCAACTGACCCTGAGGATTTTTATTTCAAAAACTTTTAAACATTAAAAACACATTAAAATAAATCTGATTTATTCACAGTACTAGGATAATTGGGTTATTTTTTCAAATGTGGTTGAATTTGGGTGGTTTATCATTCATAAAATATTGAATTATTTTTTCTGTGTTGTCACACAATGGACATGAAATTGTTCATAGCATTATATCCTTCTTAACCTTATAATGGTGATAGCCCCAGTTTCATCATTAATATTTATGATCTCTGTATTTCGTCTATTTGGGGGAGGGTTGTTTTTGTTTTTGTTTTGTTTTGTTTTGTTGCTATATTTATCAATATAACATGTCCTAAAATGACAAAATGTATGTTTTATCACTTTTCCCTGTTTTTTTTCTTTTTTCAATTTTACTGATTATTGTCCTTTTTAAAATTATATTCTAATTAATTTATTTCATGTAATATATGTTTAGGGCATGCTTGAAGGTCAGAGGACAATTCACAGCAGTCAGTTCTCTCCTTCCAGCATTCAGGTCCTGGGAAGCAAACTCACATTCTCTGTCATGGTGAGCAAGAGCCTTTACCTAGAGAGCTGTCTCACCGCCTACTGTCCTTAGTGCTTCTCTGTTCTGTTGTCAACATGTCTCACTTCTAATTGTTCTTGTTACTTAGTTGAAGAACTTATCTTTTTTTATTTGACACTATGTGACTTCAGGTGAATGATGATGTTTCAGCTGTCCTATTAACTCTACAGTGGATTCCAAGCCTGTGTAGGACTGCAATTAGTAAGTTTCACCAGCCTCATAGAAGAGGGCAGTAAAAAACCTCTCAGGTCACTGAGTTGCTCCATTTGAGCCCTGCTTTTAGTGCCTTGTTGTTGGGTAGTGACACTCAGGAAGTCAGTCCCTTGGGGAACTGAGTTTTCTCTGGTTTAGCTTCCCAGTGTCTTGTCAAGAGATTGTTGCTTTTTTCCCAATTGGCACAGAATCTTACTCAAATCACAAAAGAAGTGGGAGATGTGTGAAAATGGCAATAAACTCAAGTAGTGCAAGTATTGCCCAGAAAGTTTCTCTGTTGGCCATACACATCGAGAGAGTAGATTCCAAAGCTTTCTTGTCTGTGCCCATTGGCGGCCCAATGTATGAAGTGCCACAGCATCTTGTCTGAGAATTACTAGAAACTCATCAATTAGTCACCCCTAAATTCTGGGGAGTCCTAGACTGTCCACTTTCTTTCTACATTTGTAATTTTCCAGTCCTTGTTTATTGCTCTAGGTCTAAGTTTTTATCAGTATAGTCGTAATGGCCTGGGAGAAATGAGGTTACTGAATCTTTGAGGAACAAGTGGTCTCACATTTCTTCTCCCTTTCTTTACCTATAGACACTGTTTTGCATAGGCATGACTGCTTCTCTAACAATGTTAACTTCATAAGGAGATCCTATTCATCCTTAGGAATCTCATGAACAAGTCTCTTGGCTAAGGTAGATACAGAAATCCTCTGTGCATCCACAAATCCTTGTGTATATCTTGAGTGTCTCCAATCACATTGTCTTTATTTATGCTATTGTCATGAGATGATTTTTTTATGCTATTGTATGAGAGATTGCTATTGTGTTATGTTTTTGAGATAGGGTCTAACTATGTAGCAGCTCAAGTTGGCCTGATCTCACAATCCTCCTATGTCATCTTTCTGTATGCTGGAGTCATAGGCATTCACCACTATGCCTGGCAGAAGAGTCTTAGAAGAAAGATTTCAGCCCTATTCATCTTCATATACCTAATAACTAACACAAAGACTATAT
>JADRCD010228792.1:0-13401 GCA_019843815.1 Montemys delectorum
AATCCAGTAATTACAGTAACTCAGAGGAACTGACATTCCTATCTGCTTAAAATCTGAAAGTAGAGCATTGTGCTCCTTTTAGTAAAACTAATTGTGTTTATTTTTGCTTATTGTTTGGTTTTTGATAATTAGACACCCCCCTAAAAATCCACACAAAATAAAACTGAGAAATTAAAAATTTGGAAAGATCTTATTCTTCTCCTTTTCTTAATAATATCAGGTAGTATATTAAATTAATATACCAGAATATTGACAAATTGCAGATGGGATGTGCTGAACCTCTCCTATTCTAGTTATGAAAGACAATGAAATGATGACACATTATTTAAACAGAAAAAGAGTAAAGCTCATGCTGTTCTCTAATTTCTTAAGTCAGAATGTTAGGTTTTTGTATGGAGAAATGACAAATGATAGGTTTTATGTTTAATTCTTTCCATTCTTTTCATCTCTCATTTCTTCAAGGAAATTCAGTTTAGCATAGAAGGCATGGGAAAAATTACAAGGACAAAAAAAAAGACAGAAGGAAGACAAGAGGAGAAAGGCAAATGTTGAATGACAATAGAATCTGCCTGGTAGGAAAATAAAATTCCACAATCATGTCCTCAGTGCTCTTGTCAAATGTGGGAGCAAGTCAATATTCAGTATTCAAGTACATGATTAGAAGTATATATGTATCTGTAGAATAACTCTTTAACATGCTAAAACATAATATGACTCAGTAACGATTGTTCTTTAAATTAGTATACAATTTACAAATGCTGATGAATGTAACTGTATACTTTTTCTGCTCAATAGCAGACACATTCATTTTGCTAGTACAGGAGATGACACTTATGCTTTATTATGGTACTACTCTATTTTACTCCAGTAAAATGATATGGAGGCGTACCACAGGAAGCTCAAATTTAGTTTTGCAACTCTTGTGCTGATAACATTTTTTTTTCTCTATCTGCTGTTAACAAAGTACCAAAATTTTGTAGAAAAAAAAAAAGATTTATTTTAACACAGGTGTGGAGAATAGAAGTCAGAAATCAAGGTGTCAGCTGCTGCTGTAGGGCCTGGGCAAGAATGTGTTTGATTTCCTGTTTCCCGGCCCTTTGTGGTTACTGGAAATCTTTATGTTCCTCTCTTTACTCTGAGCTCATCAATCTAGTCTCCTCCTCCCCCTCCTTCTCCTCCTCTTCCTCTTCTCTCTCTCTCTTTCTCTCTCTCTCTCTCTCTCTCTCTCTCTCTCTCTCTCTCTCTCTCTCTCTGTGCATCTCTTCTCTTCTGTAATACCAGTGAAACTGGATAAGAATCCATGTATAACTGATATCAAATATACATTAAAAAACTGTATTTGTAGAAACTCAACATTAATTTTTCAGGATATCTGTATATCTCAAAAAAGCAGTAACAAGTCTACATTTCTGATTAATAATAATGAGATGAGGAAATGTCAGTTTCTCAGGAATACATGAGAAAATATTAGAAGCATAAAATTATTAATTTAAAACAATTTAGTATCAGTGCTGGAGAATAAAATACACAGTATTACCTAATTAAGAAATTACATGAGTTGGAGGTGAAGCCTTAATTTTTAGTGATCAATTTAAGAAAAATTCTCTGATACATGATATAAATTGCATAGTGAATCACCTTACTCTACTATAAAGAACATTACTAAAAAAAGAAGGGAAAATCTTGTAATACCATTAAAGACCCAGAGAGGTATGGCCAGTCTCATGTATCTTTCATCAGAAAAAAATTTTGTATTCTTCCATTATACATGGAATTTAATGTTTTATTTTTTTCCTCTCAACCATGCAACTAATATGTGTGAACACACACACACACACACACACACACACACACATACACACACACAATTTATCTTCACTGCCTCCTTGTCAAGTTTAAATTATAAACACTGGGAAAAGAGAAATGATACATGTAGCAGATACAGATTTCTCTATAATTTTTCAAGAGGCAGATACAAGATATGTGATTTGATATGGTGAGATTTTAATTGGTCCTACAATAGTTCACAGGACTTAAATGAATGCTGTCTGTTGGGTGACCGTAATGTATTTTGTAAGGTCCACTTTTAGTTAAACATTGACAAAATGAACGTCTAAGGCGAAGTTTTACTGACTTGTTCATTTAATGTCTCTCTTTGTGAAAATGAACTAAAGAAGGGTCTCAGAAAGAAAGGGGTGGAATGTGCATGCTGCTCTCTTCTCGGTTACATACAAGATTGAAAAGATGGGCTGGACCAAGAGCGGAAGCTGTAAGAAAGCGTTTCCTCCAAGGAGCATCAGGGGCCTCATGGAACTGTTATAATCACTTTGCAGTTAGCACAACCATGCTGAGAACAAAAGAAGCTACACTTGCCTGTTTTTCCATCCCAGTGTTTCTACTTTAATGAGAACTTTATTGCTTTCTATGGGAAACTATAAAATCTGAAAAATTCCTCAGAACTTCACACGTGGGTAACTCTAGTGCCACTTCTCAGGAGCTCTCTGGTCTCCCAGGGCATATTTTAATTTCACTAGGCTTAGCACATTTTTCAGATATGGTCCAACAATAAGTAAAATTAAAATTATATCTCCTTCATTCTAGAATAATTGTTGTTGTTCATTTTATTTTCTTAATTACTCTCCACATAATACTTTAGTTAGCCACTCCAAAAACCTTGTTATGAGAAACTCAGTATGTAGTTATCCTAAGGATTCAGGAATAAATAACTAAATCCATCAATGGCCATCTTGGGTGGTCCAGAATATTGTGGGTTGAAAAACTTACTTTCAAATAATTCTGATATTAAAAACACTTGTACAAATTTCATGGTTCTCTATATTAGTGCTTCTTGATCAAAATTATTTCACAGATTACTATAAAAATAAAAGAAAAAAGATAGGATATGTTATGTCCTGGTACATATGTTGGCTTATTTCAGATGTTATCCGGTGAATATTTAACTTATGCAGAACAGAAATAGCAATGTTCTTTGTTGCATACAAATATAAATTAAATGTGCACAAAATATTTTACTGAACTTATTACTGAAAAATTACAAAAATGTTCAAAAAAAAACCCCTAAACATGAAAATGTTAACAGTTGCCTAGTCTTTATTAATCATTTACACATAAAAGAGTATGTACTAAAGATTTTGCAATCACAAATTGTATTCAGAACTATTTATTTAAAAGAAAAGTTATTTGTATATCTTGGTGATAAAAAATATATGTTAACAAGTAACTGTTAATTCTAAGATCTTTAATAAATAATGTTCTTATGCTATGATGCAATGCATATTTTAAGACTATTATTTGTATGCTACTAAAAGACAGCCTCTTAGCCTAAAGAAATAATGATCTTCTTATTAAAATTTTCATCCTAGAATGAAATACACTCGGAATGCATAATTTCACAGTTTATGTAGCTTAAAATACTTATCAAAAGATATTTCACTATTTGTTCTCACAATCTTAAGAATAGACTCTTGATAAATCCAGAACTGTGAATCATGTGTGCAGCAAAGAAATACTAGATGATTTTTATGCTTGTGGTTTTACTGGCATATCCTGTTTTAAAGCAAATTATTGCCCTTAGACAAAAATCATTGCATTGTTAAATATGAGTAGGTGAGACTGAAAGAGGTTTGAACAAACTCTTCAAGATGTGACAACTCAAACCAAAGTCTATATAGGAAATGTTCAGAAAGAAAGCACGTAAATCTAAAATATTATTTTCCACATTATATACAACCTGGGAAGAATGGCAGAAAAATTATCTTAAATGTGAGAATCCTTGACAAAACCTAGAATATTCACAACACAGTGTAAAACCATAACCCTTCTCATCTACGGAGCCTTTGTGAAGCAGCAGGAATGGTGGAGTAAGTGCCTTGACCAGAAGTGATTGTTAACCCTTCCATTTCCATGATGGCTCTAAAGACATAAAGATTTCCCACTTACTGTTTCAGTACTGCCAGGTATCTTCAATATGATTTGTTCAGTATGTTTAAGATAGCATGGCAAGCCGATAAAGTAGAAACAAAACAAATCAAAACCAAAAACAAAACAAAAAAAACCAGAAACTTATATTGCATCCAATCTTAAAGAAATGGTACTACTAAAAAAAACCCCAAATAAGAGGTAATTAAACAATAGAACCTGTTCATGAGGAGAAGCACCGTGGTCATCAATGACCAGCTGAGGACCTGAGGAGGAATACCTCATCCCTTAACTCATGCTCACCTGAAGCCTAGTATCCATTCCCCTTTATTAGATTCTGTTGAAAGAGAATAACTGAAGACCTGAGAGTCATCATCTGAAAAGACTACTATAAAGCAGACAAAAATATGGAAGAATTACATGGAATTTGATTTCCTTACTCATAGGATGAAGCCCTGGGAGAAAAGCGAAGAGAAAAATCTCATAATACTTTCTAGGAATCCTAAGTCTATCTGAATTTACTTATGATGAAACTCCTATTATCAAGGTGTTGACAGATTAAAAACAGTCCATATTTCCCACGTATTAACTCGATGCTCACTATTGGGGATTTTCTTCCTTCTACTATTTCCTGTGAATCACAGTGAAAACTGTACAGAAAATACCATGAGTATAACTAGGCTGTTGTACCAGCTATGCTATGCTAGCTATTCTAGAGAGATGCAGAGAACATTCTAAATCCAATATGGAATGATCCCTTACAAACAGAGGATACTATGAGATGAGGAATCAGACTTTTTCATTAATTACATTTATGTAATGTATAACTCTTCAATTGGGCAAAAACCCAAAACACCACAAAATCAGAAAACTAAAACTTTGCATCATTATGACAAAAATGTAGAGCGGTGACTCTTCTATCCCTAATTCACACTAACAAAATCTTAAATGAACATTAAACATAATGTAGCTTCTTTGGTCTATCATTTTATTAACTTTTCATCTTTTAGTTCTTAGTACTATTGCTCATGCTTCTGCATTTTATTGGCATTGTCTTTTAATCTTTATCTTCCTATGCAATAACAATGCAGATTCTATGATCGAACAATGGAATTTATTAAAGCTGGAAGAAGGAAAGAACCCAGATGTCCCTCAACAGAGGAATGGATACAGAAAATGTGGTACATTTACAAAGTGGAGTACTACTCAGCTATTAAAAACAATGAATTCATGAAATTCATAGGCAAATGGGGGGGGGACTAGAAAATATCATCCTGAGTGAGGTAATCCAATCACAGAAGAACATACATGTATGCACTCACTGATAAGTGGATATTAGCCCAGAAGCTCGGAATACCCAAGATACAATTCACATGAAACTCAAGAAGAAGGAAGACAAAAGTGTGGTCCTTCTTAGAAGGGGGAACAGAGACAAAGTGTGGAACAGAGACTGAAGGAATGACCATCCAGGACTGCCCCACCTGGGGATCCATTCCATATACAGTTACCAAACCCATACAAGATTGTGGATGTCAACAAGTGCTTGCTGACAGAAACCTGTTATAGTTGTCTCCTGAGAGGGTCTACCAGTGCCTGACAAATACAGAGGTGGATGCTCGCCGCCAACCATTGGACTGAGCACAGGGTCTGCAATGGAGGAGCTAGAGAAAGAACCCAAGGAACTGAAGGGATTTGCAGCCCAATAGGAAGATCAACAATATGAACTACCCAGTACCCCCCAGAGCTCCCAGGGACTAAACCACCAACCAAAGAGTGCACATGCCGGGACTCATAGCTCCAACTGCATATGTAGCAGAGGATGACCTCGTTGATTTTCAATGAGAGGAGAGGCCCTTGTTTCTGTGAAGGCTCTATGTGTAGGGGAATGCCAGGGCTATGAAGCAGGAGTGGGTGGGATAATGAGCAGGAGGAGTGAGGAGAAGATAGGGGGTTTTTGGAGAGGAATCCAAGAACAGGGATAACATTTGAAATGTAAATAAAGAAAATATCTAATAAAAAAAATGAAAAGAAAAGAAATATGTAAAAAAAACAGATTTTACTCAAACTTTTTAACTCAATTTTTAAGATATTATTCATTATTTCAATAAAAATTGACTAATATCATGAATCATAATGAAGTACTACATGAGGTAAATACTGACATTTATTTAAATAATCAATGTATTTTGCAACTAATAATGTAATGATTTGATACCATTTAATTATATCAATCAATAAGGGACTTTTTTATTATTGATCCTCTCTTTAATTTTTATCTTCAGAATTAAGGATGTATTTGACAAGTCACTTTTTCTCCCTGAAATTAGCAACCTCCTACAAGCGTCATTGGTCTACAACAGGCATTTATTTTCGAGTAGATAATCTGTAGAGAGCCACGCTCGAGCTGACTCAATCATCATTACAACATGGTACTGGCATCTGGTGTCTTCTCCCTGTAAACAAGTAGTCTGCGCATGTGCTAAGGGCCAGAGCGCGCCAAGTCACAGCCAATCCCGGGGCGTCACATGAGGCAATGAGCAAACAGCCAATCAGAAATGAACACGCCGCTCCAGGGTATATATAAGCAGTGCCTTTTTGGGGCATGCGGGTCTTACTCTTAAAGATGCAATAAACGCTTGTTGCAGAAGGATCCTGGTGTCCGTGTGCATTCTTGCTGGCAAGACGATTGCGCGGATTAGAGTTGGTGCCGAAACCCGGGAATTCACCATCTCCGGCGCTGAGGAGACCCTCCGTTCACGGGGAGGATTCAGAACTGCAGGACGAAGGTAAGCTCTGAGAGGCCTGTTTGGTCTTGATCTCTTTCATCTTTCTCCTTGTTTAGCAGATGCATTAGAAGCTTCCATTATTGTTTTGTTAGCGCTCTCTCTTTTTCTTTTGGTTTTGTTTTGCTTACAAGACAACATGTCAGAAACAGAGCGGGATAGGAGACTAAAAGCTCAAAAAAAAAGGCATGCCTAAGAAAAGAGACCCTTCCAAGGATGCTCAGTCCGTGGAAGCGATAGGTAAGGGAAAGGATGCCCTGGGAGAAAAGCAGGATGAAAAGGGGAAAGCCCCAGGGAAGAAAAGCCTCTATTCAGTAAAGGAGCTGGAGGCTTTGAGGCTTGACGATTATGGGTCAGACGAGCTTAGCCCCTCTGAGAAAGAGGACTTAGAAGGACAGGCAGCATTAGAGCAGATAAAAGAGGAGCGTTCAGTAAAGTCAGAAAAGGAGAGTTGGATACGGGGCCTACTATCAACCCTACAGTTAGAACTGAATTGTCACTTGTTCATCCAGTTTTTCAAGATGCACAGGGTCAATGTTTTCATGAGCCTTTGGATTTTAAGGTTATAAAGTCCTTGGCTGAGTCCGTACTTACTGATCACAGCCTCTTTCACTCTAATTTGCTAATGAACAGACAGATGACAATCATACAGCTGGGAATCAAGCCTGGGTTAGGGATATGCTTTTGGAGCAAGGTTGTTTTGCTAATCAACAGACTGGTTACTCATTGCAAGTCTTTGAGCAGGTGAATCAGATTGCTATAAAGGCATGGAAGCAGCTGCCGTGATGCAGCTGAGTAAGAACAAATAAATACCCTTTGGCAGCTACCACAAGTAGGCTGCAAGTGGAAATATCCTGGCTTGTGTGTGACTTCCATTCAATATCAAAGTATTACTCAAGCTGCTAATCTCTCTCGATAGTTGTTTCAATATCTTACAGGTTTAAAAGATCTCATAAATGGGCTGAGATTGGCTATCGTCAGTGTCAACTCTACGAGAGTGGATGCAGGGCTGATTATCATCTTGGATTGCCTCTGCTGTGAATCATTTGAAAGAGTAGGCTGAAATAAGGCTAAATTTACCTCCTGGATTTCTTCAGCCTTTTCTTTCCTTAAGGAATGGGTGGGAATTGGCCTGTTTGGTGTTGCCTTGTGTGCTGGCTTAGTGTTTCTTCTCTGGATGGTTTGCAAACTCAGAGCCCAATAAAAACATGACAAGGTAGTAATTGCCCAAGCATTTGCTACACTAGAGCAAGGAGCCTCTCTCGATATTTGGCTCAGCATGCTAAAAACAAAATAAATACTTAAAAGCTAATGGTCAGCGAGACTTAGCTCTTGCACCCTATGGGGTCTTATCCCATTGCACACGGGAGAGTGAGTCAAACTGCCATATGTCCTCAAGGCCCGCTGCCTTTGGCCCCTACGATGGGATCAGGCTGATGCTATAAACCAGGAGCACACCAATGAGTAGTGATCCAAAGGATCCCACCGATCTCTTGGTGCTGGTAATGGACAGCACATCAGCTAGCCTAAGACACGAGGCATCAGCCAGAGCCTATCATTTATAAAAACAAAAAGGGGGAGATGTAGAGAGCCACGCCCCAGCTGGCTGTTTTGCTGTTCCATTTTTTTAAAAGCATGACTTACTTGATCCTTACCTCTAAATAAAGATAAATTGCTGCAACACGCCTCAACTTCCAGATATACCACATACTGTTATTGCTCACCCAATTACCTTTCAATTTAAAGGTAGAGGTTGTTTCTTAACCTATGCTGAGAGAATGAACCTGGGTGACCTAAAATTACATGAATGAATTTTGATCAATGGTCGAGCATCTGTTTTGCTAGTTCTGAAAAAAAAGGGGGGGGGGGGCTATTCATAGCAATAATTGAAATATGCAGGGAAGTATTTGTATTAGGCAGCATTAACTAACAGCTTATGTGCAACCAATGTTCTACTCATTCAAATGAATTCACCAGAAAATATCATAAAAGTATTCTCTCTAGCCTGAGAAAGGACTCAGAGGTAAAGACTCCTGGGATCCAGCATGATAACCTAAGTCTGATCACTAGGACTCATATGGTGGAAGGGGAGACCTTACTGTTAAAACTTGTCCTTTGCCTTCTCTCTGTGCAGTGACTTGAGAATCTATAAACATACACAAACACGCACACAGACTAAGTAAATTGAACTTACTTACCTGAGTAAATAAATGAAATAAAGAACACTTTTCTGTAATTAAAAAGGGAAGTTTAATACTGTAAAACACTGATTTTAAGAAATAACGATCCAGATAATTGAGATTATAACCTGCTGCATCTACTCCAAACCTCTGATCTGCTCTCAATGCATGCTAACACAATGAAAAACTTCACACACACACACACACACACACACACACACACACACACACACACACACACATGTTGGAATAAGAAGAAGAATCTTTATTTTTCTTGCTTAAACAAGGACAGATGAGAGCCCAAGAGGATACTGGAATATTCACAGATAGATTAATATTCAAAGATAAAGTTCCAAAAGTAAAATGAAAGGCACAATTGGCATCTAGAGGCCTGGCTGACTCAAAACCTCTCTTGGGGTGACTCAGTCTGAAATGGCTTCAAACAGCACTGCCTGCATGAATGTACAGGCTGGCCAGAGGTGAGCTGCTACCCCAGAATAATTACCTCTACATCTGCTTTCCTGGTACAGAAACAGTAACACTGACAGAATTTCTCCATCTTTAGATGATGAATATCAGTGTTTATTATTCCTTTTACAGATTTGTAGAAACTACAATTTGGAGCATTGGCCAATTTGCAGAAAAAATATAAAGGAAATTATGCCTTTATAAGAAAATGATTATAGCAATAAGCATGCATTCTGTCTAATTATAAGATACTTGCAGATAAACACAATGCATTTTACAGTTTGCAGTATTTTTTTTCATTTTATATTTTTGCATACAAATTGTACGTATATAACCTTTCAGAAAACACATGATAAAGTAATCATTAAATTCTGTGAATAAGTGAATAAATACTACTTTAGATGAAATAAATGGGTATACTAATACATATGAGATTATTATGATGAATTGAAAAGACATTAATGGATATTACTGTCTACATGGAAAGTTAAGGATGAAATCTTTACAAAGAATCTACAAAAGTTTGCAGTATTCATTGTTATGTAAACCACGCAAACAGTAATTATTGTTGGAAATAAATGTTTACAGAGATGGGGAGGTGATACACTAGGTAAAAGTGTTTGCTGCACAAATATGAATTTGCCTAATTCCTAGTAAAAGCCAGATGCAGATGTGATTGCTTTTAAAACCTGCAGTGAGTAGAGGGCAGAAACAAAAGCGGATCTCTGGATCCAGGTGATATAGCTGTTGGTAAGCAGCAGGTTTAAAGAGTGACCTGGACTAAAAGATCAGATGAAAAGCTATATAGAAAGAAATTGGACCTTTATGTATATATACTTCTATATCTCCACACATTGACCCAATGTTCACATACATGCATGTACACATATGTACGGAAGTACAGAATACACACACACACACACACACACACACACACACAAAGAATGGAATGTTAAGAAAATAAATCAAAGAAAGTTAGAAAAGGGAAGGGAAAGGAAAGATTGAAATGTTAATATCCTCATCCTATTGTAAACTTTCTCATCCTATCAGAAATTTGATTATGTGTCTGATCCTTCTCAATCTGAAAGTCCTTGCTAGAACTTAGAATTCAAATCCTTTCTGGACAGGTTTTTCAGTGCCTCTCAATTTCATACTGTTAGACAAGAAAATGGTTGACCTCCTGTTCTTATATGTTATTATAACTCATCATGGAGAAAGATAGAGAGAAAGGAAGAGAGAGAGGAGGAGAGAGAGGGAGAGGGACAGGGACAGGGAGAGGGACAGGGAGAGAGAACTATAGAGAAGGAAAACATAAACATCAAAGAAAAGTTAAAATCAGACTTTGATGATAAAAAAAAATGAGGGGCACCCAATAGACACATGTTCTTATGAACCCATGAAGATACTGTAATAGTCTTTAATTTAGATATTTAAGAAAATATCTCTGTTCTGGCTTCTCTTTGTTCCCTGTGACTTGCTATGCCAATAACTCTTATCATTATTTTTTCTGCACAACTTCTTTCTACTTACTAGTCAAGGGGTTCATTACTTTGTTACATTCTACTGTTCTCCAAATAATACTATTGATATGCTTTGGGGCCATTTTTGTTTTGTTTGTTTGTTTGTTCGTTTGTTTACATAGGCTACCTGGAGGAGTATCCCAGCCACCACAGCTGACATTCCATGTAGAACACGGAAAAAGACACATTGTCAGTGCTACTGTCCATGAGGCTTCAGACAGATAAATAGAGAAGTAGGAGGTCCAAATTAGTAAGGCTGATTAACATAAAAGGCTCCAAAGAAATCCACCAGTTTCTTTTGTGTGAGAAATGTCTTTAGGAGTGCTGGGTCGTTTCATTCTTTCAATAGCCAAAGATGTCAGAAATGCTCTGTATCTCTTATATTTCATGTTATTCCCAAAAGGTTTTAGAGCAGGGGGAGGGGATGTCAGAGTATCAACAGAGTTCCAGTAAAGAAAACCTTCTTCCTTCTAGTCAAGACACTAGAGTCTCTGACCCATGGGGAACTAATAGTCATTTAATGAAGTAATATTCCTTTTCCTTCCAGAATCAGGCTCCAAGCTCATCACCTGGCTGTCAGGCCAGCTTCATAAGTCTCCCAGTTATTTTAAATTACTGAAAAGAGAGTTTTCTTCTATTGCTTCTCTCTCTCTCTCTCTCTCTCTCTCTCTCTCTCTCTCTCTCTCTCTCTCTCTCTCTCTCTCTCTCTCTCCAATACAGGATTTCTCTCTGTAGCCCTGGCTGTCCTGGAACTCACTCTGTAGACCAGGCTGGCCTCAAACTCAGAAATCGGCCTGCCTCTACCTCCCAAGTGCTGAGATTAAAGGCATGCGCCACCACTGCCCAGCTTTATTGCTTTTCTAAGCATGCTTTCACCAACACACTGTTTTTCCTTACATTTATATAAAGTTCCCCTTTCTAACATGTGGCTGTTTGTTTACCATGTGCCTGGCCTCCATACTTGCTTAAAGATATGGCCTTCTTTCCACCTTGCTTCCATTCCCTCTCCTAGCAGCTGCAGAGATTTATAGTTTTCGTACTCTCAGATTTTTTCCTTAAAACTCTGTTAAAATTGATCCCAAACATCAAAAATTAAATCAAATATATCAAATGTATCACAATTTAATAAAATTCTGTACATATAAAGGATTGCAAATAAAAAGAGTAATGATTGTGGACAATCTGAAGTTCCTAACTTAAGAAAATATAACATGTAAATAATTTTAAGGAAATGTGGTTTTCTGTCAAATAACAAATTAATTTAATAAATAAAAAGACCATGAATATGGAAGAGAGCAAGGAGGGGTACATCAGAGGCATGGAAAATGGTGTAATTCTATTATAACCTGAAAAAATAAAAAAAAATTTAAAAGGTTCTTATACATGACATTCATTTATTTTATGTCACAGTATATTAATCTTAATGATGGGGTATTTTAAAACTAATTAAAATATGGATTTAGATTTTAAATCTCTGTGTCATCTCTCTAATAGTAAATGTATCATTCTTGGATTTTATTAATTCTATAAACAACAAGCAGACAAAATAATTTGATGCTTGAAATATATTGTACAATTGTATAATTATAAATTAATAAAAATTAACATTTTTGGATTCTGCTAGTTGCAACCTCAGAAAATTGAAAATCATCAAGCTTGCTTTATATCTATAGTTAGGTATTTTTATGCAAATTTTATTACACACATGCTTTCATGACAGCAACAACAACAATACCAAAAAACCTTTACAACTATACAATGATATATTAAAAAAAGCAAAACAATTGTGATGCTCTTCTTCTGGCTGAGATGGTGTCTCCTGCTCTTACCATTTTTTAATTGTTTAGGGTCAAGGCATACTGAAGTTTCTGTCCATGTTAGCATGTCTGTTGTTGTTACCTTTGTTCAACTCAGATTTTGATGGTCATGTTAATGAGACTCTATGGCTGTAGCTTTTGACATTGTTAGGGGTAACAATTTCACAAAAAAGAAGTCATGTTTCTTGCTTATTACAACTTCTTCCCAAATCCAAAATGATTTAGATTTAGTATTTTGATTTAGTAAGCAGTGGTTGTAGGTTCTACTCCAAGATAAAGAGAAGAGTATATCACTTGGCTATTCAATGTGAAATGGCCATCCCTGAAAATATACAGACAAGCAAGATTATACAACTAAGCCATTTGTATTTATATATTTTCATATGTGTATAGAAATAATTAATATAAAAAAAGAGACCATAGGTTTGAAAAAGATTAGTGAGGTGTATGAAAGTTGGTTGGAGGGGAAGAAAGAAGCAGGAAATGGTACAATTATATTATAATCTAAAAAAATATGGTAAAAAAGAAAGAACAGAATTGTCCAAATTGGCCAACAAAATCTATGATTTATAAATATTTCAAGGAAAATTTTTATTTATTTATTTAGGTATACATGGATACAATGGTTTTTGACAATGTAAACTTCCATCCTGACTTCATATCATTCTTCTTTTTAAATTATCATTGTGCCTGT